>CALYKY020000090.1:0-76344 GCA_944739405.2 Euclidia mi
AAGGTGGAGATCCCACGGGGGGGAATAGAAACGTATTTAACGTAACTGTAGCTTTACACAGTCAAGTTGATCCAATCAAGTAGATGGCGAGCACAATGGAAACGTTTTATTTTATATTTTTAGACGTAATTCTTAAGGTTAAACACAAGCATTCTTCTTTTTGTCTTAACCTCGTGAGTTTCATCTTGTATTTCCATTTTTGAGCAGGACTCGATAATTTATAATGAAGTCTAAAGTTAACAGAACAACGAAAGTAAGTCGTTACCATCAAAGTTATTCCCTTATTAACTTATTCTCTAATAAGTTAACTTTGATGTACTTTTATAGTCCTTAAGTCGTGCCGGAGATTAAACCTGGCAACTTACTGAATATAATTAAAGAATAAACGCTGTGCGAATTAAGATATCTGCTTAAAATGTTCACTGGATTAACAACGTGTTTAAAAAATTAGGTCACTTCTAAACAAACATCGAGTTGGTATTTTAGCTGCAGCGTAAGATGTTACTAGTGTCACCATATCTTCTACTCAAATACATTTCAACAATATTATATTCCCAGCGTGCCACTAGCTTTGAAAACTTGGTAATGACATTAAACATAAAAAATTACCCTTACCAAAAAGGTTTATAGTAGGAGCACTTGTAAACCTTATTTACATTAGGTACGTTTTTAAAATGAAACTGATTTACATAAAGTACAATTGTACATCTGTTATTCAGTCTTGGCAGAGAGCGGTTGCATTTGACACGGGATTTATGATTTTAATAAAACTCCACAGTGGAGGCTATAACGCTTACGAATATTATATCATAATATTTTTTCACTTCGCGTCGTAATTATGAAAATCCGGAATGAGCAGACACATCCCGTTTTAATTAAATCCATTATGTGTTGTTGTTAATACAGGCGGCGATAGCCGCGTGGATATACCAACAGACTGCCATGCAGAGGGTATCGGGTTCGAATCCACGGCGCGCACCAATGACTTTTCGGAGTTATGTGCGTATTGAATGGTTAATTATCGCTTGTCCCGTGCCTCGGAGAGCACGTTAAGCCGACGGTCCCGGTTGTCATGAAGATCTTTGACAGTCGTTACAGGTCGTCAGTACCTTCTAAATAAACTGACACTAGTCTAAACCATGGAATATCGCTATCCCTCCGGGTTGTGGAGGTCAGACAGGCAGTTGCTCTGTGGAAAAGAATATATTTAGCCAAATCCGGTTAGACTAGAAAGCGGACCCCAGATTGAAACTGGGATAACGCTAAGAGGATGATGATGTGTTGTTGTTAATGTGAATGTAAACAAACTGCCAAGTGTTTATATAAGCCGAAATTCGTCTTTTGCATTTTACGTATTGCGAACAATGTAACATTCTATTTACTTGGACACCACGCATTGTGTACATTATATTTCGTTCTGGTATTTATTATACGCTCACAATAGACATACACTTTCATAACTTTAAAGGACAATGATATGAAATATACTAGGAATGCTATTATTCTTAATAGGTATATTTCTATTCATAAATCGCAACATTACGTCAGCGATTTCACTCTATTCGGATATATTGACTATCACCAACTATTTAAACTGTCAATCTTTGATGGGTGACCCAAAAGAAAGAGTGGCCTGAACAACTGGTAAGGGATGGTGAACAAAAATATAGAGTTGAATAAACGGGTCCATTTATTCAGAAAGGGAGAGCGGGCGACGACAATGAAACATTAGAGTGTAACGTGTGTCGTTTATTTACAGCGGCGGTGGAGTTAATGTCCTAGATAAGCCTAATGTGCGTTATCCTTTTAATCCTGTTTGACAATAAACATGCAAACAGTGCTCGAGTAACGTGATATGTGCAGATTAGCGGCTTATAAAGTTCACGAAAAACAACTAGAAGTCGCGTGTAGGTATAGCCACAAACTTGCCGAATTATGTTGTGTTGCTCTGTAACTAACTAGTCTCTGCTGGCAGTAAAAATGTGACGCCATAAGCTTTAATACTCGTGATTATAGACTCGCCCACCGACTAAGAACGCAACCTTCGCTCGTACATGTTAGTAAATATTAATTACTGAGCTACGATGTATCAAATAACGATACTCGATCAAACGATATCTATTCATTAATATTCTAATTCTCAAGAGATCAAGATCATCTTAAGAAAATGGTGAACATATTGAGCCCTTGTTGATATTTCATTATCCGTATTGTT
Source organism: Euclidia mi (assembly GCA_944739405.2). Taxonomy (NCBI): domain Eukaryota; kingdom Metazoa; phylum Arthropoda; class Insecta; order Lepidoptera; family Erebidae; genus Euclidia; species Euclidia mi. Next base: position 2,216 of record CALYKY020000090.1, read on the forward strand.
CTCCCTGGAGGCGTTAATTATATTAGATATTTTTTCAAGGTTGTTGTAAAAAGCGACAAGGTCGGCATTAGACCCTCTTAGACGTGCTCTAATTTTATGTAATCATATTTTCTACTCACATTTAAAACATGGTAAAGGTGATATAAAAAGTCGTAAACAGAAATTACAAAAAAAGAAAGCAAAAATAGTCAGCATTTATTTGGCTTTCTTTGCGCTCAATGGGCGGGTAAAACCATCGAATCTTTAGGTACGCTCCGGTCAATGTGCCTTTCTACAGAATTTACCTTTTACTTTCTTATTTTATCACTTTTACACACAATTTTGAGCACACTCCATCAGAAGATTGAATTCTTGATTTTGTTACCTAATTATCAATAGATCACACAGGGATTTTCTTTGATTAGTTACTAGACTCTACTGCTCGTTATTACAATTCACGGGTACAATACGTACAATTATCATACTCGTATTTTGAGTGTCATACGTGAGCGCTAATAGCGCTGTAATTATATGTCATTATTTCTCACTAGAAATATTATGTGAGTAAAGTCCACGACGGAGCTATAAATGCCACATACTTTAATAAATGAACAAGTTCACGAGCTCAGCTCACAAATCAGTGCTTGGAGCTATTAAGGAGGTTTGTTCATACTGTACGCTACTCATATATTTGATAAATTTCAAGAAGCTTTATAACTGTATTACTTTGTAATGATTTTTATAGTACTCCTACCCTGTTATCCTCTCAAATTTTCAAGATCTATAAATCTCATCTTAATCGTTTACTCTTGATAGAGTGGGCTATTGCTTCGATGGCTAACACGGGCAGGGGTACATGAATTGATCAGTCATTTCTGGGTCTGCCTGAATTGGCCTACCAATATCCTTCCATTACTGCTGGTTCGCTGCACAGCGAGAGCATTTAGTCACAGTCGGGACTGTGGATCAATAAGTGTGTATTAAGAGTAATATAATGTTGAACGTATAAAGAAATCGTCGTATTTCCTCTAATCTACAATTAAATACGCAAAAGAGCATTTAATATCAGTAGTTAATTTAGACTACATATAATTAAGTCTGTTCTTGTGCACCCGCCTAAGTATTTATTTGTGCTTGTGAGCAACGTTCCGCTTTAATAACTCTGCTTACGTGGACTGTACATAGTTAAGTACCCGCTGTGCAAATGTTTAGTCTCGCAGCGCACGATGTGTTTTGTGGATATTATAGACCTTTAGCTGCCTATCTTAAGCCGGCTTTTCACATTATCTATTAGTGAGACGGAGAGATATTTGACATACAAAAGCTAAACTACGTATTGCTTTTGTGTAGCAATGAGCATCAGAATTCGATAAATAAATTTTATTAATTGTGGGTAAGCGATTGCAAAAACACGATTTTTAATTTTTGCTCATAGGTAGGTCAGGGTCCAATTCACTTCAAGTCAAACAATATGGGGAGCACGGGCGCTGCAAACGACCAACAATGCTCAGCGGTCAGCACACAAAGCCCCGCCAAGATAATGGGTATTGCTTTTCTTGCGAGTTTCAAAGCAGTCTACTTCGGAACCTCTCATAATCCGCTTACGGCTCCTCGCAAGTACGTTATTGTGCTTTAGTGGAAATATTTACCTGGGAGTACTGGAAATTCGTGCTTTCAGTTACTTATGACGACGTGATACGGCCTTACCAATTCAGGGGCAAGAACAGTCTTATCTTGTTTAAGCTCTTTTTAATGAGAATTCAGCGACTTAACATTTTATAAAGTGAACTATACCTAACAATGTAATTTCCTATTCTCTCAAACGTTTGTAAGCACAGAAAATAAAATACTCATTTTATATTTTTATTGTCCGAGTTTTTCTGCTCTGGTGAAACGTAAATGATGTTTAAAGGCTTACTCCTATTCAGTGACTTGTGATTGAGAAAAGTCCTTTTGCTCCATGTTGGTGATTAAGACAAGGGGTGGTGGCGGCGGCAGTGTATTTGGCAGGTGTCGCAAGGAGCACACAGTAACTAGCGAGTCGACTCAATTATCCGCAGTGAGCGCCATAAATTTTGTGTCCGCACGCCGACACGGAAATTACTGTCGCCGCTCATCCGCAAAACGATGTTAATAGCCCTCTGATTCGTACATTTATCTCGGCTACACTGTATCTTTTTATTATTTCTAGTGAATCGTGAACTTACTACGTAACGGTGGCTGGCTGCTTAACATCACAATTTCCTATTATCGTTATGGTCCTGGGGTTGCTAGCTCACTACCGTTTTCGTAACGCATAATGACGCTACAAAATGTTTCTTGGGTAACCGCGCATAATCACTCTCCGAGTACTTTACCCGTCGATCTTTACTGGATATCATTCTACAGATAAGAATGGATGCGACGTAAAGTGTGTTCCGATTAAAATTACGACTGAGATAACTGAAATGTTTATCTAGGTACTTTCTTTTATGGAAATAATTATGTGCTTAGCACTCAGTTTTAAGTCTTAGTTTTACTATCTACATCGTTTTCTCAAGTAGATACTCTTTTCACCTTTAATCTAGTTTTCTTTCGCAATTACGTTTCTCGTGATATATCGCACCATTTATTTTCAACCAGCAATATATATGCTTCTACAAACGAAGTTGCGTAGATTAAGGCTGAGAAGTATACAGGATGTAAAAAGATCCTTAACGAAAACTGAAATCCTATATTGTACCGATCACTATGAACATTTTTTACTTCGGCACCATAGCTGGAAAATTACTGGTTCAGGAGATATTGAGATTTAAAGTTAGTATGGAATTTTTCTAATTAGGTACAAAATCGATGCATTTACCCCGCCAATATGTTCTTTAGATGCCCTATAAGCCCATGGATAAGTAGGTATTTCGAGCATTGCACGCACGCGCTTTTAATTGCGGTTTGAAAAATGTGAAAACTCAAAAAAAAATAGTTTCCCAGGTTTTATTTTTGGTTAATATGACTTGGCATGATGTCCACAACGAATAGACTTTGGCTTGGTGATTATAACACCCTGTATATATGTTTATGTAGGCCAATATACACACAGCACGTTCTAATAAAATATCGATACTGGTAAAAATACAGGTCAGAGGCTCGAAGTCGGCAATCATTCCAATTTTGTAGAGGTTGGCAAAAATAGCAATTCTTGCAATATCTGTAGAGAGGAATAGAACATGTTTCTCAGTCGGCGAGAGTAATACTCATTCGTTTCATCTCGAAAGACGTGATACAACGGGCAGCGAGCAGTGTGCGACCCATTGTAACGGGTTCTATACTGAAACGTAGAAGAGGTTCTATACGTTTATTGCCGAGTATTGTCTCACTTCCTATGCACGAGTATGACCGACCAACAACACGACACTGGCCTGAACACTAAGGGCTGCAGTCTCCCACGCTGTTCCCTCCGGTAGTGTGCAGGGCAGGCTGCTCGAAGGGCTGCGCGTAGAGTGCAGATCCTCGCAGATTGTTGGCTTCAGCTGACAGGCGCCGGCGGTGTGTGCGCGATGAGCACGGCAGGGCCAGACTCGTTGGCAGAGATGTCGTCGAAGGCGGTGCAGGTGAAGTGTAGAGAAGAATAGAGCTAGGGTAGCGTAGCCCGGAGCTTCAAGGTGGACCTGGAACCTGAAGGAAAGCAGCATTAGGAAAGCCACAACCAAAAGAGTCAGGCAGGCGGCGCCAGCCGGCCTCAGCTAGCAGGTAGAGAGATGGGCAGTACGTTAACGCAGTGCATGTAGTAACTTACCCACAGCTGGGACCAGGATACACGTACGACGTAGACGTAGTACGTAGTTCGGCAGGGTAACAATCTGTAGTGGTGCTGGCCTCTCTGTCGGCCCCTTTATATACCAGAGCTCTCCATCAGAGTTGGTGTCGGTGTATTACCACATGAGAAAATGGTCAAACTCCACGAGCACGGACGATGGCCTTCTCTGATTTGCCGAGCGTATGGACGGTGTTATGACGCATATTCGGTAGGTACCGGACATACGTTACACCATCATTGCCAGCAATATGCCTTTATTTATCCAGCAATGTTACGATATTTCCTGACCCGATGCTTTGATAACTTTCGATACAGCTTTCTTCGGTTATTTTGTGGGACACTGATGAGGAGTTGTTACATAGTGGCGATTTCATTCCACGAAACGTATTACGGAAATAAAAGGCTGTTTTATTGTTAATGTAATGACACTCGGCGTTAGATTTCCCACGAGGGTTCCCAAAAAGGTGTTTCTGAACGTCTTGCTCTTTTCATGTTTTGGTTCACGTAGGTAACTTACTTGAAAATCTATTATTTGTTTACCGACATTCCGTCTGTACTTCGTAGAGATATATGTCTAACTACTTGAACACGTAGAGAGCGCTGGCTGGTAATGTTATAACGTCTATTAAATGTGTACTGTATCATAATATTTTCCAGAAGCTGCGACCATACTTCGAACTTCCATTTTCTTCGTAATCCTCTGAAGCTATAAATTTATATTCGGGACCGTTTCTTACAAACTTGAGAGGTTAGAAAATAGAGAGTTAAGTAGCGCGGGCGTGGGCAAAGTTTAACTCCAAAATCTGGACTATCTCGCGTCTTATCGACTCGCTCAGCTCATCTCACCCGGGACACGTTACAAACCGAACCAATTTCCTTTAGAAAATCTTTCCTATAAATTGTTTTTTTTCAACCGGTTGGAGAATAGAAATGTAAATTGATTGTCGTGGAATAGTGAATACACGAATCCAATAGCAGTATGAGACGATTAGAAATCTTATTTTAGAAAAATAATAACGCTTTTTTTGCTTTTATGGCACTTCATAGGTATTGGTAAAAAGTATTTTATAAATAAATTGAACCATCGCGTACATTGACCCGCAGGGCAGTTGGGCAGTTGTATTTATTGCTAATCATAGTAGAGTAATAAAGACTTCGGAGTCTTCATTACTCAACTATGACTAGCAACGTATTAGTAGTACTATGATTAGTACGTAGCACTCGGGTGCTACGTACTTGCAGATCGATATCTTTTGATGTCATCAGTCGTGGAGACCACTGATATTTTGAATTACGTCCAGCCATACCTATCCTAATCGTATGTTAAGAAATATGATTAAATTAAGTGCTCGTATCAAGCCTAACATATGTGGCTATTTGTTTACTATTACTTGTTGTTATGCGACTTATAATAACTTTACAAATTACAACAGTAAAATAAAACATTAGCATGCGGAAGAAATATGGTATTTGTCGAATAAATTATAAACACAAGTTATAATTTATTCGAGTAAAACCTTATGAAGAAAAGGAATAAAATATTTTCGTATGTACGTAAGTATGTTCAGTCATTGAGGGATTGATTAAAACACTTTCCCATCACCTATTAATCATAATTTATTTCTATTCTTAATTTTATTTCAATGACAGACTGAGGCATATGTAAATGTAAAGGATCATCAGCTTTTCTAAAATACCAATTCTGTAGTTCAAATATAGATGACAAAATATTTGCGGTCATAAAATATGAGTTTAGTAAATTTTGTAAAAGCAATATCATTGTAAGTGGATATATAGTGTATAAAGTCCAAACACTCGTAGTACAACATGACAACCACACATGATTTATCTTGCCTGCCAACAGCAGTGCCGATGCGAACAGACTGGTGTCGAGATATTTGTGAAGAACTTTTTTGTTGTTAACTTACTCTAACTTCTTGCAACTCGCATGCATTGTAGAAGTATGGCTGAAAGCAAACTTTAAAAAGATTCCATTTCAAAGTCGAAGTAGCGATGAATGATGGGTACTCGCGTAGAAACAAATGAATGATTTAACACGTTCATGTTATTCTGCGTGCCTAAACAGGAATTGGATGAGTTTCAGATTACTTAGATAACGAGTACGTCAGGCAAGAATGTCAAAACGAGCGTGTTGAGTAATGGCTCAAGCGCCTGAACCATTCGCACTTGATTAAGCGAGTCTTTGAAGTTGCACGGGTGACACGATGATTAATAACTGATTATGACAACCAACTCAAACGTGGATTTCATACGATACAAATACAAAACGAGCGGGTATAACATTTGAGGAAAATATCACTCGAGCTAGCCAGCGTTTTTCTCGTTTCACGTAATCCTGAGAATCCGTCAACAACAGTAAATAATATAATGCGTAAAAAGTGGCAAACCGGCCTACAGTCCGCATAATAGTGCAACTCGACAACAAAAGTACAACTCGTTGCTACTTTTAAGAATTGGATTATAGGAAAGTTAGAACAAAATACGTAATAATCTATTGATTGTTTGCAGACTGTATACCATATATTTACATATTATATTAAATTCACTTCTCGCAAAAATATGATATAAGGCTGTTTCGCTGCATAAGGTGAAGCTACAGCTCCAGTTAGTCTGACCCAATTTAAGTAAAATTCAAGTTGCCCTGCTGTGCTCTCTACCTCTTATGGTAATAAATATTCAAGTGTTGTTATATAATAGTACATATTTTGTTTGTAGCGCATGTATCATACACCGGCGTAGCAAGTTCTTAGCAAAATTTCGTAGCTCGATTCCGTCGCTCGGATATAAAAACTTAAACTTTAGTTACACCTTTCTGTCATTACGGGTCAGGTAGCAGATTGATTATTTAAAGTATTTGATGTTAGAGTACTTTGTAAGTCGTTTCAAGAGTTTTAATCATGTTTTACCGGTTTTCCGGAATAAACAAGTTGGCGTGACGACAATCACAATTTATTTAGAGTTATTTTGAATTACTGTATTATAATTCCAAAGAAGTATCAAAATAATTTAACTTTAATTTACTAGGTGTTTTTGTGTAGATTGATGTTCTAACAAAATAGCTGAAGTAGGCAGCGACAAGCGATATTTGCAACTTCAAAATACATGTTCACCTGATTGCATGTTGAATATTGTAGCAGTTATAAATCTAAATCAACATTTTAACTTGTAAAATTGTTGCTCGCAAAGTCATTATAATGCTCATTTGTAATTAATTTGATCTACTAAAAATGTGCAGTAGAACACCCAAAACCTCATAGCTGCCTACGGCTATGCTTTGGTTCATTGAAATGATAAAATTACTGTGCAGATGCTACCTATGCTCAGACACAAAAACATAATTAGATGTTTTTAGAATACTTTTCATGAATAGCAAAGCTTTACTGGTACCGGCTAGCTCGGCCTGAGAGACTTTCACGGAACATCGCCTTAATATGACAGTATTTATATGTATTAAGTTGTTGTAAGCTTGGATGGTTTCTGAGGATCGATTATCATTAAATTTGGCATAGTGATATTCACCCGGAATCAAACGTAGGCTATTTTTAATTTAAAATTGCTCCCATGGGTTTGGTAGAAGAAATTTAAGTAAGAAAGGCTGCCCGCCCACGTCAGACTTTTTGTAGGACAGATAATCGGGCCGATTTTTCCTCCGATTCTTAGGACCGATTTTGTGAACGACTCAACGCCTACTTCCGTTATTTTGTCTGTGGCTATCGAGGCAGCAGCACGTCATGGACAGAGAGAATCTCATGAATATAAGGAGGAAGATTCGTCTTTGGCTTTTGAGGAAGAGAAGAGAGAAAAGAAAGTACTGGGTTCATCCAATAATCCCTCAGAGATTAATTATTAAAGGGGATAATTTATGTTCATCATGCTGATCTGAGACTTCGACCAGACAATTTTCTTTAAATTTTATGGAATGTCAATTAATACATTTGATGAGCTGCTGGCATTAGTAGAACACGCTATTACACATCAGAACCTTATTATAAGGAAGTGCATTCAGCCAGAAAAAAGGCTATCTGTAACACTAAGGTGGGCAATGAAAGAAAATAATCAAACAGATTTATTGAATTCTTGCACTTAACTAAAATAACATCAGTCTTGAAAAATTAAGCTTGTCTAATGTAATTACCTAAGTAACCACAATATTATTTACTTACTTAAATCACAGAATTATTATACCTTTTTTATCATATTATAATTACTTTTGTAATTTACTTATAAAAAATAATTTTGTGTAAAAAAAATTATTATACAGCTTCTGAAGACATTCCTTCTTCCACCTATCCCACAGTAGGATGACATTGTGAGAAATGTAAATTTATATAGTGTAAAAACTACGCGGAACTGTTTGTCCACGGTTGCATATAATTATCAAATGGGCGGGCAGCCTTTCTTACTTAAATTTCTTCTACCAAACCCATGGGAGCAATTTTAAATTAAATATAGCCTACGTTTGTTTCCGGGTGACTATCACTATGCCAAATTTAATGATAATCGATCCTCAGAAACCATCCAAGCTTACAACAACTTAATACAGATAAATACTGTCATATCAAGGCGATGTTCCGTGAAAGTCTCTCAGGCCGAGCTAGCCGGTACCAGTAAAGCTTTGCTATTCATGAAAAGTATTCTAAAAACATCTAATTATGTTTTTGTGTCTGAGCATAGGTAGCATCTGCACAGTAATTTTATCATTTCAGTGAACCAAAGCATAGCCATGGTCAGGATGCGCCGATTTTATTTCTGACTTACTTTTTGTAGAACGTGTGCGTTGCACTATTACTATCAGTGTGTTTTATTTTTCTTCTACAAAAAGTCGGTCACCGATTATCGGACGTGGGCGGGCCTTTGGCATCGCCAAAGGCTAAGCTTGTATTGAAGATGTCAAGTCGAATATCCAATAATTTGCCCCAATCACCCTCTATGTGCAACATCACGCCGAGGCGTTTGTGTCTATCGATGGTCACGCTTTGATCAATTATTATAAGCTGACCTCAGAACACGCTTTCGACACTAAATCTGCATAGTCGAGTCATGCCTGCAGGGCTGCAACGTTTTAAAATCAATGAATTCGTGTAAAAGATAATGCAACTTTTCCTTTGACTACTGGTCCAAAAATATGAAACCTGTTGTGCATAATTGAAACCTATTCCAAACGAAAGTACTAACCATTTATTGCAACTTTTACTATGGGGCCAAATAAATATATCCCAGAAAAAAAAGATACAGGGTAACAAAAGTATTAAAAAGTATGGATATTTTCATCACTTAAATATAGGTTTTGTTTGTTTTAAACAGATTTAAAATGTAGCCAATTGTAAACTTAATGAAGATTAGATCACCTAAAATTAGGACGTAGGATAGGATAGGTAGGATTCAAAATAAAAAATGCTGCCGCAATAGATAGAGCGCGGGAGGGAGGCGCAGATCGGGGACGCTAGTGACTGGCTACCTGTCGCTCTATCGGTACAGCAGCAGCGTGCTCATTAACCCTAGAATACTAATCATCGCCTGAGAGGGCGCGTTCAGTTGATGTTATAAGAATGTTTTTAAATTACGTCTATATATTGCGGGGCGCGTTCGCGCCAATACAGTGCACCCCGTGACGCAATGGAGAGTGGTCACGGGTTCAGCGGGGAATATGCAGGTATCGAGTTATTGACCTCACGGTAGCCTGGGAGGCGATCATTAGTATTAAAGGTAAGATTTTTACCAATCCCGTTTCTTAGTTTTGTGCAATTATCTTTTTATTTGTTTGTTTGATAAAGCTGAGAATTGGTTACTTTGTTTCATAGATGAATCTCGATGAGAACCAGATTGAAAAATATTTGAAAAACGAAGAATCGGACAGTGAAACTGAAGAGTACGTTGAGGATTACGATTCAGACAACAGTGTGGCTGATCCTTCGTGCCACCTTGAAGATGATCTTCCATATATTGCTCCGAACAATCTGGATTTACCTCCTCGAACATCTCAAATACAAGCAAGCACAAGCGCCGAGTTAGAAGTCGCTCTACAAATCCAATCTCGATCCAAATTGCTGTAATTTTGATAGAAAAATATAGTCTGATTTTAATTTACTGTCAAGTACATATATCTTATAATTACAATGGTAACTTTAGTTTTATGTGATATAACATTTTAAAAATACTTAATTTAGATACTAAATTAGAGGCTATACGTGAATTTTTATTTTTTATTATTATTATTTATAATAATAAGATTTATAATAAGATTAAGGTGTATATACTGTAATAGATATAAGTAGGTATAATGAAATAAGTTATATTAGAAAACCATACTATCGCATTAAGGAGACTTGTAATGATAGTGTTGTGTATGTATGTATAAATAAATAAATAAAAAAAATATCTTAATTATTTTTTTATTTATATTTTATATGTATATATATATTTATATATATATATATATATATATATATATATATACATATACATATACATATACAACACTATCATTACAAGTCTCCTTAATGCGATAGTATGGTTTTCCAATATTACTTATTTCATTATACCTACTTATATCTATTACAGTCTATACACCTTAATCTTATTATAAATCTTATTATTATAAATAATAATAAAAAAAAAAATCACATATAGCCTCTAATTTAGTATCTAAATTAACCCTTAACTTGACGGCGTACATCCCACTGTACATACATTTAAGAAAAAAAAAACTCCTTACTTATGGAAAACAAATTCGATCCGTTTTTTATAAATATATTTTCAAAAATTCTAGAAATTGTAGAAAATTATTTCACTGTGAGAACACTATAAAACACATGTCAAAATTAAAATGGTTGCATAGCAACAAGCTGTACGTGTGACACGAGTAAGTTTTTTATTTTTTATTAAAGTTTTTTACTCTAAACGTGTTAATATTTTATCTTTGTTTTTACGTAAAGAATATTCATTATTCAATAGGTGCATTTTTATATACCTACCTACATACTAACTCATGCCTTTTACTGTTATAAATATATGTACATTGCACTGCACGTTGCCAATGACACGCTAAAGTGCTCACCGTAAACTATGGTAACCACATTGTACATTGCCATGTTTACGAAGTATTTCTGTTATGTTATTTTTGTTATGTTTTGGTCGTAAGGTGTATGTTTCAGCTTTTTTTTCTCTGTTTGCCTGCAGAATTTAAATCTAACTCGCTCGCATAAGATTTTGGCTTTGGTTCCTACAAAAAATGCATGCTCTGAGGATAGTGCTACGTCCTATGAAGAAACAAATGTCTATATACCACCTTCTTCAGATACCTCTGATCCACCATCGCTAGCATCTTCGATTGAAGCTCTCGATTTACTAGATAGTTGGCTAACTCCAACAAAGAACAGAATGAAGTCTCTTTATGTGTACCTACCACTAACTCCAACATTCAATGAAGTTTTTCCATCACCGAATACGACCAACTACAACATTGTACCTACGTTGAACTCTATACAGTCTTTACCAAACCCTACCTTTGAACAACCATCTCCTCAGCCTGGTACCAGCCGACAGCAGCAGCCACTTACCAAACAAAGAATGCAGTGACCATTGACATATATATTACGCAGTGACCAAAGAAGTAAAGTTTAGAAATTTGTTCTAGATTGTGACGTCACATCGCGCTCCTGCGCCGCGAGCCTCGCTACGAGTGATGCACAGCAATAGGCCGTTCCCTCGCGCCCCTCCGCGCCGGCCCTATAAATACAGCGGTCACGAGGCTTCGGCCCTTTTCCTCCGGCCAGCACCACCGAGTTGAGTACAAGATCATCTGAAGACCTGTGAAGTGCCAACGCCGCCCACGCCCTGGATAATTGTCTCTTCTGTTAGCCTTAATCGTCAGTTCTTTTTTGTATCGAATAACTGGAATTATAACGCGAGTTTAAACTTTCCTGGTGATATTTTTTATTTATTTCCCGTAAGTCAACCTAATTATCTCTCTTTAATTGCTCGGCGAGTGATCGATCCCGGCTACCCCGTGGAAATCAATCACTCGTGCGACATTGGCGCCCAATAGAATTTTTAATTACATTATATATATAATTTTTAAAACGTAAGTTGGCACTTTACAGGTGAGTGAAATAATTTCCTTTTCTCTTGTATATTTTTCTCCTGTGTGTGCATATATTCTGGTGTGGTGAATTGCGTACAGGTACAGTTTCTATCTATTTTTGTTGGCCATAAGCAATTTAACTGTGTAAATAACATAACGGTGATTTAATTAACGTCTGTCTAAAATCACGTTTCCACCGCGGGCAGCGTGTTGAGCCGCCAACCGGTTCTAACCGCTTAGCCGTTGAACTAACGAGCCACGGGTTCGCGAAAGAATATTGTGATTCAACCTTTGAGTGACCTTTAAGAAATTTTTTCTTCCTTGACCAATCATCACACCATTGTATAATTTAGTGCATTTCAGCTTTTTTTAGCAGGGTATTCGATTTTCTGGCAATATTTAATTTTTTTTTCTAGTGCCGGCGTAAATACTTAGATTTTCTATTATTGTTTTGTAATAATGGCTTACATTATAAATTTCTCATTATTAACTAAAGAGGAATTAGAATAGACCACAATACGCGGTGTTTCAAAGCCTGACGATCCCCGCAAACAAATCGCTAAACTTTCAGTTAAAACTCCCTCAGAGGATATATTATCTTCACCCTTCCCACCAGAGGAGGATGTGGCAGAAGTGGAAAAGTCGCTATTAAGATCAACTAAACACTTATCTATGTTGGAAGCAAACTATACTTCCGAGCTTCAACAGAAGGTCGAAACCGTGCTGCACCATTGTTTTCATCGACTGAATAGGGTGGATACCGGCAGTCTTGATATCAAAAAAATTGAGTCTGTGTGGAATAAATTTAATGACTTATATGCGAAATTACAATTAATCACGAGACGTAATTCGCGGTCGGATTGCTCAGTGGCAGAGGGAAACACTTCCTATAATTACGACCGTAAGCTTTTTTCGGAATTAGGTAAATTCAAATTTAACGGTAAATCATGTGTAAGATCCTTTATTGAAAAAATTGATGAATTTATGTCCTGTAGATCTATTCCACACGACAAGATGTTGTCTTTCGCTTTTGAAATATTTTCGGGTGACGCATTAGTTTGGTATCGTTCTGTTAAAAATAATGTAAAGACTTGGTTAGAACTTTGCGAACTTTTGAAACGAGATTTTAGTCCGCATAACTACGATTATCGGCTTATGACGGAGATTCGTCAGCGCTCACAGGGCGAAAACGAATCAATAACTATTTACGTGGCAAAAATGCACGGTCTGTTTTCGCGACTTAGTTCTCCTATCGCTGATTCGGAGAAGCTAGAAATTTTGCTAAATAATATTAGACCTTGTTACACTAATTGTCTGCTCACTGCAAAGGTTGTTGATGTTGATAGTCTGTTGTGGTTGTTGTGGTCGAAGTTTGTCGTCTTTTCGAAAATTACCAAAGTCGCAGTAAGCAATTTTCTGAACCCCCTAAAGTTTCACAGAATACTGTAGCACCTGATCTAGCGTATAATTATCCGTTTTCTAATTTTTCTTCAAACAAAAATGTTTACAATCATAATCACTTCAATAAATATAACTCTGTCGCTGATACATCGAGATACAAGTCTGTACCATAAGTTAACGCCGTATCGAGTACTTCTAATATAAATAAATTTTTTTGCGTGCGTTGTAGATGCAATTCGCACTCATTACGTAATTGCCGTCAACCACACTACCTAATCTGTTTTAAGTGCGGTACAAAGGGTTTCAAGGTGTCAGACTGCCCTAATTGTAAATCTAAGTCGACCCCTACAGTTTCAAAAAACTAGTTAACAAGGATTGTGGAAAATCAAATTATACAACTAATTGTAATAAAACAGAGTGGAATAATTGGTTGGACTTTTAAAAAAAATTCTTTAGTAGCTATCATATTTCCTCAATCCGTAATTCTAAAGTAGAATATTTACCTTACGTTACTCTAAAATTAAACGGAATAGCTACCACTGGTCTTTTAGATTCTGGATCTTGCGTTACAATTTTAGGTAATAATTCGCATAACTTATTTTTGAAAGACGATGTTTTGGACAAATCGAAACCTTTAAGGTTAATAACAGCTGGCGGCGAACGATTTGAGTCTTTGGGATCGGTGTTTCTACCCTTTGAGTTTCAGGATAAATTGATTAACTTAGAAGTTCATGTTGTACCTGGGATTCAAAATTCCCTTATCCTTGGCATGGATTTTTGGCGAAGCTTTGGCCTATTTCCTAATAAATTAGAGTCTGTTTTAATTGTGAACAAGTCTGACGCTTAAGTAATGGAGTTGCAGGCAGTTCCCCCTACACATCTTGTTTCTTATGATCATCTTACAGTCGACCAGAGAGCTACCGCTGACAACATTATTTCTAAATTTACCGATATTTCATACGAGAAGCGGGGTCTCGGTTGCACAAATATTATTTCTCATTCAATTGATACAGGTGATTGCTCCCCTATTCGGCAAAGATTTTATCAAATGTCTCCCGATAAACAAAGAATTTTAATAAAGCATCTTGACGACATGCTCTCAGAGGATGTTGTTGAACGATCTGAAAGCCCGTGGTCAAACCCTGTCATTTTGACCCCTAAGAAGAATGGTGAACTGCGTTTCTGTTTTGACAGTTGTAAATTAAATTCTGTTACAAAAAAAGATGCTTATAGCTTGCCTTATATTTCGGAAATTTTAGATAATCTGAGAGATGCTAAATACTTTTCTAGTTTAGATTTGTCTAAATCTTTTTGGCAAACATTAATTAAAGAAGAGGACCGTTGCAAAACAGCCTTTTATATTCCTACGCGTGGCACATTTCAATTCAAAAGAATGCCCTTCGGTCTTACGAATGCGCCAGCTACTCAACAACGATTAGTTGATATTTTATTTTATGGTCCAGAATTTGAAAATAAGGTTTTCTGTTTTATCGATGACATAATCTGTATCACGTCCAGCTTCAACGAGCATATTACTCTTTTATTACGCATTCTTGATAAACTAAAAAGCGCTAATTTAACAATTAATCTCGAAAAATGTCAATTTTTTTGAGATAAACTAAAATATTTAGGCTATGTTGTCGACTCTAGTGGATTGCATCCCGATCCGGATAAAGTAAATTGAATGAAAAATTATCCCACTCCTTCTAATAGAAAAGAAGTACGTCGTTTTTTAGGTGCAGCCTCGTGGTACAGGCGTTTTATACCGAATTTTAGCTCTACTGCTGCACCCTTAAATAAGTTAACATCTCAAAGTAAAAACGCACCTCCATTCTGTTGGACGACAGAGGCTAATGAGGCGTTTAATAACCTAAAGAATTGTTTGATTTCCTCCTCGGTGTTGGCTTGTCCTGACTACTCGCAACCTTTTGAAATACACTCAGATGCTAGCGATTTTGGACTTGGCGCGATCCTCTGTCAAAGGTTAAATGGTGAGGAAAGAGTCATAGCGTACTATAGCAAATCACTCACTAAGCAAGAAAAAAATTACAGTGCCACAGAGCGCGAAGCCCTGGCTGTTCTATCTGCTATAGAACACTGGCGTTGTTATGTTGAAAATGGTAAAAAGTTTATTGTTTACACAGATCACGCCGCTTTGAAATGGTTCTTGACCTTAAATAACCCTACTGGCCGGTTAGCCAGATGGGGAGTTCGCTTATCTTCCTATAATTTCGAAATACGTCATCGTAGGGGTTCCGATAACGTTTTACCTGATTTTCTGTCTCGCTCTTTACCCGTTTCTGCTATTGCTAATGATATAAATATAGATATTAATTCTAATCAGAATTTACCAGTTTCTACTAATGATCCTTGGTATTTAAATATCTATAAAGGCTGTTTAAGTTCTCCGACTTCCTTTGTTAACTATCAAGTAATAAACAATAAATTGTATTGTTTTAAAAAAACATTTAACCCTCTCACTAGAGAATTTCAATGGAAAGAGGTTATTGCGTCTAACCAAAGAATTGACATTCTAAGGGAGAATTATTCTTCGCCCACTGCTGGACATCTGGGTATTTTTAAGACATACAAACGTCTCGCACTTAATTACTTTTGGCCTGGTATGTACACTGATGTTGTCAAGTTCGTCAGTTCATGTGAACCTTGTATCACCCATAAACACCAAAATCACCCAAATTTAGGTCTAATGGGAAAACCCAAATCATGTCAAAAGCCCTTTCAGACGATTAGTATTGATTTGATTGGTCCATTGCCTCCCAGCAGGAAACAAAACACTTTTATATTTGTGGTCAGTTGTTGTTTCTCTAAATATTGTTTACTCTTCCCCATTAAACGGGCAACTGCAGAAGTGATAACAAAAATTCTCGAGGAAAATGTATTTTTGGTGCATGGAATTCCATCTACTATTGTTTTGGATAACGGTAAACAATTTATTAGCGCAACCTTTAAAAGTATGTTGTCAAAATATAAAATTACAAATTTGCATTTTACACCGTTGTATAGTCCCCACGTTAACTCAGTTGAACGTTACAACAAAACCATTATGACAGCTATTTCAACTTTCATAGAATCTGATCATCGAATCTGGGACACTCTAATCACTAAAGTTCAATTCGCCCTTAACTGCGCAGTTAGTGAGGTTACTGGTTATTCTCATAATTTCCTTGTTTTTGGTAGGGAGGTCATAACATGTGGTTCTCAGTATATTGTTAAGGAATTTAATTCCGATATGGTGCTTGAACCACGGGACGGCTATGCCGAAACTTTAGGCTATTTATCTTCTATTTTCGAGAAGGTACATTCAGCTCTGTTGTCGGCCCACCAACGAAATTGTTCATCTTATAATCTTCGCCGTAAACAGGCAGAATTCAATGTCGGTGATATAGTTTGGCGCAGAACGTTTCTTCTTAGTGATAAGGATAAATACTTTAGCAAGAAATTGGCGCCTAAATTTATTAATTGTAAGATTGCCTCAAAAAAATCACCTCTAGTATACAAACTTAACGACATGGCTGGAAAACCTTTAGGCGATTGGCACATCAAGGATTTAAAGTTGATTAATTACAAAGAATAATAAAAGTATAAAAACAACAATAAGAATGCCTTCTACCTATTCATTGTTTAATTTTTTTCAAACGAACGTTTCTAATTTATATTACCGTTTGTAGTAGTGCCTACTATAAATTGATATTTTCTGTGGTGGGTAGCAAATTTTTTTTTTTCTCGTAAACAATACTATTTTTCAAATTGCTGCGCAATTGTGTACTCAAATGTTATCTTGAACATTGTTTTAAAAAAAAAATACTAACCATAAACTAAATATATTGTTTTTTTTACCCTGTTGATCAGTGGTTAAAAGGTCGCTATTAGCTGAGCATACAACTTCGATTCTCGCATGTGTATTTTCTTTCCGCAAATCTATTTGTTGAAATGCATCTTGATTGGCGTATTGTTTTTCGCCGTGCCTTGTTCTGAAGTTGTGTTGTTATTCTTAATTCTGTATAAATTCCATAATCAAATTGTTATTATAGGTACTTTATAAACGATCATGGTGATTAACCGTGCGTCGCGAGCTCGGAACAGTCGAATAGTACCTACCATTTAGATCGTACCTAGTTGTCGTTATGACGCACGCGCGTTCACTCAGCGACGCGCCGATAAATAAATGCCTAACTAATGACTCACCATTGTTTACATTCAAAAGGTGGTTACTGGTCGTGTTCTAGTTATTAATTAGAGCAAAATATTTATTAATTTATTTCCTTTGACATTGAGCGGTCCGGTCGTGTCTGCGGCTTGTATTATTTTTGTTAATCTTTACGAAAAATCTGTTGTTATACCTAACTATATTCAAAAAGTTTACTTATCTAGTGGCAAAGGCCGAACCCAAGATTTATAAGTCGTAGGGCTAGATCAAGTTTCTTATATCTACAAATCATTATTACCTAATAATTACCCTAAGCGCTTCTCCATAGATTGTTATCTTTAATATTAGGCTATTACACTGGCCTCGGCATTTACATGTAGGTATGTGTGATGAATTATGAATGATAAATGTTTATGTTCACATTCAGACTGCCGTTGTACGCGTGAAGAATGCAAGCGTGGGTCATTATTATTTAGGTATCCTAATTAGCGTATAGGGTTGTCACTTGTTCAAGGTACTCATGCCCTTGTTTTCTCTAATTTCAGGGAATATCTTCAGGGCTGCTACGCCCGTTGGGCTAGGGAATTTTCCTGAGGGAAAATCCCGGCCTAACGGGGGGGGTGTGTGACGTCACATCGCGCTCCTGCGCCGCGAGCCTCGCTACGAGTGACGCACAGCAATGGGCCGTTCCCTCGCGCCCCTCCGCGCCGGCCCTATAAATACAGCGGTCACGAGGCTTCGGCCCTTTTCCTCCGGCCAGCACCACCGAGTTGAGTACAAGATCATCTGAAGACCTGTGAAGTGCCAACGCCGCCCACGCCCTGGATAATTGTCTCTTCTGTTAGCCTTAATCGTCAGTTCTTTTTTGTATCGAATAACTGGAATTATAACGCGAGTTTAAACTTTCCTGGTGATATTTTTTATTTACTTCCCGTAAGTCAACCTAATTATCTCTCTTTAATTGCTCGGCGAGTGATCGATCCCGGCTACCCCGTGGAAATCAATCACTCGTGCGACAAGATTATCACTGGTCTAAAGCAGTATTTCGTCACTGCCGATATCGGACTGCCTCCGTAGTCCAGTGGATTGCGTATGCGACTGCTGATCGGAGGTCCCGTGTTCGATTCCCGGGTCGGGCAAAAGTGTTACTGGGTTTTTCCGAATTCTCAGTAGCAGCACGGAGTCTGGTGATGTACCTGGTAACGGCAAAAGGCTCGCCCCCCTATTACGTGGGACCTAAAAATTTATGGCGAAATGTGGGTGTAATACTGCTAATGTTTCACCTCTGCCTACCCCTTTGGGGACACAGGCGTGAGACTGCAAATATATAATTAATATTAAAAATGTATTTCATTATCAACCTAGCAATGTGCATCACAATGTACAAATAATACAATGTCAACATTTCGACATACTTGGCAGTGTGCATTGTGATGTACATAGGTTTTCTCGAAATCTAGGATATCTAGATTTTTTTAATAAAATTTTTCGTGTCCTTTAATCATAATTAATCCTCAACGTACTCTTCAGTTTCACTGTCCGATTCTTCGTTTTTCAAACATTTTTTAATTTGGTTCTCATCGAGATTCATCTATGAAACAAAGTAACCAATTCTCAGCTTTATCAAACAAACAAATAAAAAGATAATTGCAAAAAACTAAGAAACGGGATTGGTAAAAATCTTATCTTTAATACTAATGATCGCCTCCCAGGCGACCGTGAGGTCAATAACTCGATACCTGCATATTCCCCGCTGAACCCGTGACCACTCTCCATTGCGTCACGGGGTGCACTGTATTGGCGCGAACGCGCCCCGCAATATATAGACGTAATTTAAAAACATTCTTATAAAATCAACTGAACGCGGCCTCTCAGGCGATGATTAGTATTCTAGGGTTAATGAGCACGCTGCTGCTGTACCGATAGAGCGACAGGTAGCCAGTCACTAGCGTCCCCGATCCGCGCCTCCCTCACGCGCTCTATCTATTGCGGCAGCATTTTTTATTATGAATCCTACCTATCCTATCCTACGTCCTATTTTTAGGTGATCTAATCTTCATTAAGTTTACAATTGGCTCATTTTCAATCTGTTTAAAACAAACAAAACCTATATTTAAGTGATGAAAATATATTATATACACTTTTTAATACTTTTGTTACCCTGTATCTTTTTTTTCTGGGATATATTTATTTGGCCCCATAGTAAAAGTTGCAATAAATTGTTAGTACTTTTGTTTGGAATAGGTTTCAATTATGCACAACAGGTTTCATATTTTTGGACCAGTAGTCAAAGGAAAAGTTGCATTATCTTTTACACGAATTCATTGATTTTAAAACGTTGCAGCCCTGCAGGCATGACTCGACTATGCAGATTTAGTGTCGAAAGCGTGTTCTGAGGTCAGCTTATAATAATTGATCAAAGCGTGACCATCGATAGACACAAACGCCTCGGCGTGATGTTGCACATAGAGGGTGATTGGGGCAAATTATTGGAAATTCGACCTGACATCTTCAATACAAGTTAGCCTTTGGCGATGCCAAAGGCTAAGCTTGTGTTATATATATATATATATATGTGTGTATAATATATATATATATATATATATAATATCAATAAAAAAACTGACTGTTCAAACAAGGATTACGTTAGACTTAAGGTTGATTTTAAGACTGAAATTATAATTTAAAAGAAAATGTGCCATTGCATTTACAGAGAAACAAGGTCTTTCTTAATTATTTTGTTCAATTTAAAACAATTTTTAATGAAAAGACTTTGTAAAAAGTTGAAGTAGCCTCCCGAGCGATCATTAGTATTAAGCGGTAAAAAAATAACATTAGTACTGTAGGGTTAAATACACTTTGAACCACGTGCCGTTGCAATAAATGATTATAAAAATCCACATTTTAAAAAACGTGAGTTACCCTGTATCTTTTTTTTACTGGGTTAGATTTATTTGGCCTCATAGTAAAAGTTGCAATAAATGGCTAGCAATTACGTTTAGCATAGGTTTCAATTGTGCACAAGGGGTTTCAATTGTTTGGGCCAATTGGTTGCATTGTCTTTTATTTGTATGATATATCAATGAGCTTTCTAGCATACCGACATTATTGAGATCCTAAAAAGCTCCCGTTATTATCTTTGTTTCAGAACGGGGCTTACCGCTTTATCGTGTCATGTCAGCCTAGAGACGTCCACTGCTGGACATAGGCCTCTCTCAAGGTACCGCTTAATTATAAGAAAATTGCTTTTATTCGAAGACAGGTGGCACTTAATAAAAGTTAAATACAGTATTTATGGAAATATATAGCTTAACGATGTATTTGAGGAATCGTTAAGAAAAGTCAAGAATCGATTTATTCGCCTTGCTGCGAAATTATTTCAAAATAGATTTCACCAAGCAAAAGGTAACAAATAAAAGTAGGTATAAAATCCGAAAAAGAAATGTGTGATAATAAAAAAAACGTTTTTCATAAGAATATTAGGTTGTAGGTGATGTATTAACTAGCGGCCCCATTGCAAAATCTTAGATGCAACCGGGATAACGAATAATTATCATCATCATCATGATCATACACATATACAAAGGACCATGGGCAAAAATTTATGAAGCCTGGGCTCAACCACCAACAGAGATGAGATCACTTTGAATATACTTGTAAAGAACTAAAAATAAAGATATAAACTCATTTTTGCGAAGAATCCATGGGGTTATTCTGCTATAAATATTTTCTCCTACCATACATAAATAAACTATAATCCTGCAAAGTAATGCTGTTATGGCATTGTAGTATTTGTTGTTTGACATCTTTAACTAGTTTTAATTCCAGGTGCATAGAATACATAAAAAATAAAACAGCTGCTAACAGTTAAAAATATTTTTCTTAACATTTTAATCAATAATAATATCGTTTAGATGACCTGTCGGTGGAATAAATAGTATGTGCCGAGAGGATACACGAAAACTAGTGATGTGCCGGATCGTTAAAAATGTATATCCGCGGATACGGATCGGAATACGGATATCTGGTGTCAAGATCCGTGGATACGGATACGGATCTTTATTTTCTTACTGAATCGATGTCGGTATGCGCCACTTTGAAACGATAGTTGACGTCACGCACGCCCACCGGAACAATAGACAGATAATTTTTCGACTTTTATTGAAATTATATTAAAAATACTCTGAATGGAGTTTAATAGTTTTTTTAATTTTACCTAACCACCTATAGCATTCCATCCTGTCAATTGAAAATTAAAAAGGCGAAAGATCCGTAAAAGTTTCGGTAGAAAAGTAACGGATACGTATACGGCTCTTTCTTCTAACTCGGATATCCGCGGATACGGATATCCAGAACATCACTAACGGAAACACACAGCTAACACCGTGAGAATCACGAGTCGACTGACTGAGAGCAGTGAGAGCAGACGGGCGCCCGGGCAGGGGTCCGAGAGGTGTGAGAGGGATAGAGAGTGTTGTAAATCACACGGGCGCAAGCGCATCTATTGTTTACCTTTATTAAAGTATGAATATATTGTTACTATAACAGTTTTATGATTAACAATAGTATTTTTCTACAAAACCTATTTAAGTGCATATCTTTTTTCTGCAATGGAATTGAAGGTGGTGCCGGTAGTAATAATTTTAGCACGAACAAAATCCTTTACAATGGCATATGCCATAACTCTGTTGGACACTGAGCCCAATTTGACGCATGGTTCTTTACTTGTCCTGCCTGACATAAGTGACTTATCATCGCAGAGCCCAAATATCTAAAGCTAGATACGTTAAATTTGGATAACGGGTGCCTGTTATATAGTGAGCACCCACTAAGGAAGGATATTTTTAATAAGGGCGTAAAATAAATATTGATGAACGTTTGGGCGACTGCTCGTACTTTATTAAGATCAAGAACACCACACCAGGAGCGCTAAGGTGTTACGATGGAAGAAGACCCCGCCATACTTATTAAAAATTTTGAATCATTAAACAAAATACATTAAAAATACTATTTCCTACTTTTTTTTTTCTATTTAAAATATAATAAATTATATTTTTATATGTTTAGCTCAATGTAATTTGCAATGATTAACATTTACTATCAAAATGTAAACAGAATGCGTAGTAAGTTGACACAGTTTAGTTTTAGTTTATTGAATTCTAGTTTTGATATCATATGCTTGACGGAAACGAATCTAAATCGCAGCGTGTTTGATGGTGAAATTGTTGACGCACGTTACGACGTTTTTAGAAAGGATCGCGATGAAACTTCATCTACCAAAGTTGAAGGGGGTGGTGTCTTATTAGCTATTCAGAAGAAGTATCAGTTTATCCGGCAAGCATCATGGGACAGCGGTATGGAGGATGTCTGCGTGACTATTATAATTAACTCGCTTGAGATAACCCGCCTGCATATATGTGTTTGCTATCTGCCTCCCGATATAAACTATAATAGCTTAGAACGCTTCTACTCTCATTGCCAAAACTTGATACTTAATGCTTCTCCCTCTGATATGTTTTTATTAATTGGCGATTTAACACCCCTCAGTACTACGCTTTTCTAAATTGTTCCCAGGCATCAATGGCTCCATTGACGCACTCCAGTAAGCTTCAGTTGTTAAACGAGTTATTAGCGTTATGTAATCTCAAACAATATAATTATGTCACGAATGTCAATAGTCGTTTGCTTGACTTGGTTCTATCTAATATTGATTCTTTAACTGTCGAAGAAACTTTGGAATTAAGTCTATTTATACAAACACCATCCTGCTATTATGATAAGCATATCCTCGTTTCACACCACAAAAGGGCTTCAACGAAGCAATATTAACCCTAGAGTGGTCGCGCATATAAATCTTAATATATAAAATCCTTGCGTTACTGACTGACTGACAGATACGCTACAGCCGAAACTATTGGGCGCAGGAAGCTGAAATTTGGCACGTATGTTTCTTGGGGGCCGTAGGGGTGCACTAAGAAGGGATTTCCCGAAATTCCCACGGGATCGGCCAAAACGGGTAAATTAAAAAAAAAAATGCAGGCGTAGCTGCTGGCGTCCTCTAGTATACCATAAGAGGTCGCGCGGATGACGTGTGTCATCCATTTGCCAATGATGATTTATAATAATAATACCAGTATTTTGGGTGCATATTTTTAATAAAAGTAACAGACAAAAAATCAGCTACATAATAAAACAAAAAAAAACAAAAAGAAGAGTTTTAATTAAAATTAGAAACATATGAACGAGTAAATTAGAAATAAAACTCAAATCAAATAAAAATATAAATTACCGCCCTTATCGCCTGGCCCCGATAGAGCGTGAAAAGGTTAAGAATATAGTTAATGACCTTTTACAAGCCGGTATCATCCGTGAAAGTGATTCCTCTTATGCCAGTCCCATACTATTGGTAAAAAAGCGTGACGGTGGTGACCAAATGTGTGTGGACTACAGAGCATTAAATACTATAATTGAAAAAGAACGATATCCTCTCCCATTGATTCAGGATGAGATTGACCAATTAGGCAAAGCTAAGTACTTCATATCAATTGACATGAAAAATGGTTTCCATCAGATACCAGTTGCTGAAAACAGCATTAAGTATACAGCTTTTGTGACCCCGGATGGGCACTATGAATATGTCAAAATGCCATTCGGTATATGCAATGGACCCTCTGTGTTTCAACGCGCTATATCTAAAGCAGTAAAAGATCTGAAGTTCCTTAGGGTCTACATTGATGACTTGCTTATACCATGTGTATCCCATGATCAAGGCCTAGAATATTTAGATTTATGCTTGGCAGCTCTTGTTAAAGCTGGGTTTACTATTAATCTTAAGAAATGCCAGTTCTTCGTAACTTCCATTGAATATTTAGGATGGATTATTTCGGCTAAAGGTGTACGACCTAGTGAAACTAAAGTTAAAGCCTTGGTAAATTCACCTATTCCCAAAACTGTGAGACAAGTTCGTCAATTTATGGGTATCGCGAGTTATTTCAGAAAATTTATTCCTGAATTTGCGTCCCGAACGGCCTGTATAACGAAACTTACCAAAAACGGACAGAATTGGGAATGGGGTGATGAACAGGAGGCGGCGTGTAAATATATCTTAGATAAGCTAATATCGGAACCCATACTCTCAATTTTTGACCCTGCACTACCTACAGAGTTGCACACCGACGCCAGTTCAATTGGGTACGGTGCAATGCTTATTCAGAAACATGGTACAAACAATAGAGTAGTCGCATATTACAGTCGCCGCACTACTGAGCCGGAATCTAGATACACATCATATGAATTAGAAACACTTGCAGTATATAACTCTTTGAAAAACTTCCGTGTTTATCTCTTGGGAATAAAATTTAAAATAATCACTGATTGCAATGCGATTAAATCAACTATGTACAAAAAGGATCTTTCTCCAAGGGTTGCTCGGTGGTGGACCTTCATGCAGAACTTCGATTTCGAGGTGGTTTATAAGAAAGGTATTTATGTTGGACATGTGGATTATTTGAGCAGGAATCCTGTTGTACCAGTCGCCTCGAGATCGAACCACCCTGAGGGTCCACTATTAGCCAATTTAATAACAGATCAATCATCTTGGTTAGATATTGCACAGCAGAAAGACCCTGAGACATTATCTTTAATAGAACGAGTAGAATCCGGTGATATTAGTAATCAATATGCAATAAAAAATAATTTGTTATATTACAAATACCCATTAGATAATAAACTCAAGGCATATGTCCCAAATGGAAGCCGGCTCAGTATTTTACGTTTGTACCATGATGAAAACTGTCACGTTGGACAAGAAAAAACGTTTAAAAAAATACTAGAGAGATTTTGGTTTCCTGGTATTGGCAGATTTGTGAAGAAATATATTTCCCATTGCTTAGTGTGCGTTAAAGGAAAGTTTCACAGCGGTCCTCACCAAGGTCTATTGCATCCTATTGATAAAACTCCAATTCCCTTCCATACGGTACATTTAGACTGCACGGGTCCTTTTACTCAATCGAATGAAGGTTATAAATATATTTTAGTTATGATTGATGCTTTTACAAAGTATTGTATTCTCAAACCTCTTAAGACAATGAGTGGTGAAGAAATATCTAGAATAATTCGTGATTCTATAACTATGTTTGGCACTCCTTCTAGGATAGTTACGGATCGTGCTACAAATTTTGCTAATGATATTTTATCTAATTTATTTCGAGAATGGAACATAGAGCACCATATGATTTCAACCGGTACCCCTCGTAGTAATGGCCAGGTCGAACGGTATGTCGCCACAATCATAAATATGTTGACAACTATGTGCAATAATGAGGCAGAATGGCCGAACTTATTGTATAAGGTACAACAGACGCTCAATACAACTAGTCAGAAAACTACAGGGTTTTCACCATCAAGATTATTAATTGGTCGCGACGCAAATACTCCCAGTGTACAGGCTCGACTAACTGATATAGGAGAACCGGGTCCTTCTAATGTAGAACAAATAGCAGATATTAGGGCTGATAGGACTCTGGCATATAATAAGATGAAATCGGCGGCGGAAAGATACAAAACACGTTTTGATACCACAAGAAGAGATAACATACAATATCTTTTGGGAGATATCGTGTATGTAAATCAAGATCATCGTCACCACAGTAAACTGAGCCCCAAGTTCAAAGGGCCTTACAAAATTATAGAAATACTCAATAATGACAGATATAGATTATGTGGCGAAGGACGATTGCACAATATTATTATCGCAAAGGAAAAATTGCGTAAATGGCCTGGTGAATGGTTGGATGAGAATCGGACGGCTGAACAAGGTATTCTATTCTATGTAGTATGTATTTTATGGAAAGAGAGAGATGAATGATACAGTGAGCTCACTGATAGGTGTCCGTGTGTATGTGTATGTGTGTGTTTGTGTGTACGCAGAGGCATAGGCAAACATGGAGGTCACCTTGGTGGAGGGTCTGGGCGCCCGACACGACAAGGATGACGCGGCCATGTGAGATGTGTATGTGGTTTAAGATTATTGCTGCTAAGGTGACCTGGTGTAATGTCTAGACACCACGAGGCAGCACGTGGTGGGACTGATCACGACAGACTGACCTAAGATGATGTTAATATGATTTATGAGATGGTTGCTGCAAAGGTGGCCTGGTGTGACGTTTATACACCACGAGGCAGCACGTGGTGGGACCGATCACGACAGCCCAACCTGAGTTGATGAGATGCTGATGTTATTGACCTGGTGAGAGGTTTAGACACTATGATTAGCACATAGTGGAACCAATCACGACAGGTTCAATGGTGTTAATAAGTTATGTTTCTTTCAGCTTTGAATACTGAGTCATCTGAAGAAGATTAGAATGATTACTTTGAGAGCGAAGTACTTTTCAGAATGGCCGTGTGAGATGTTGTTATTATTTTGATGTATTTTAATTATGAAAATGGATTGATTACTTGATATAAATAATTACATATATTAAAAACATGTAAATAATATGTCATTACCATTAAATGTATGTTTAAACCAAAATAAAACTTAATAAATGTTAACGTCACAACCGGTAGTCAGAGGTGGGGCAGACTGAGGTTGTTTACGATCGAGTATATAAGCAGCGACCGCCGGGCGGAGCGGTCACTCTTGTTGGAGACGCCGATCGGAACGTTACTCTGCCCCCTGTCAGTGCGATCTGACTCTGAGTACCTGGAATATTTCAGATAAGTATACTTTGTTGATTAAATATAAAATATTGGTTAGAATATTGTGATTAAATTATTGAATTAGAATATGTTGCCTATATTATATTTGAATATTTACCGTTGCTATTAAAATGTGTAATATATTTATATTTTGATTTGATATTTAATATTAAAAGGCTCTTTTTAGCTACAATGTTGTATTTTTTTTAATTATTTTTATAAACCTACTTCTAACAAACGCGTAGGTATATAGCAACACCGCCACCACCGCCAACCGCACGATCATTTCTAATTAGGTGGAACCCCGGAAGAGAATAGGAAGTAGATGGCAGACATGGTTTAAGCCATGACTCTGAAACGAGAATAGCATGTATGTTCTTACAGTCAAAGGTTGTCAGCATATCAGGGAAATGAGCTTGAATACTTTGGGCATTTATATGGACTACATTAAAGTTCCCTGCGACGCCAGAAAACTGAGACTGCAGAACCTCTGCAAGTGAAGGCAAACTAGTTAAACTGTCATTGAGACTGCTAGCAGTTACAAAGCTGTCATCATCACTATTTGAATCTAGCATATATTATGGCTAATATATATAAATTAATTAACTATGTCTAATATATATAAAAGTATATAAATATATATAAATACTTAAATACAAATATATTGTTAACCTGTCTAAAATCAAAATGTCCACCCGCCAGTTGCGTGTTACATTATGAATAATATAAACATCACACAGCTTTAAAAAGAAAAAGAAAGAATAGCAAGGAACAAGAGTCAGAGAAAAACAAAAATAGATAAAAACAAAAGAAACAATAAAAAGAGCATGTTTAAGACACAGACTAGGTGAATTTGAAAAATGAGTACAGTCAGGATAAAAAACCTAAGATTCAAATTGGCATTTGTGACAGATACAAATACAAGTGACATAAATGACATATGTCTGTAATGTCAAATCAAAGTAGGTAAACATTGTGCTAAGTAAATATAAAAATTTTGGAAAGAAAGAAGGTAGATAGTGTGAAATAGAAAGCAAATTCACCTAGTAAACAAAGAGTATTGACCTATTTCTTGGATGCCGCAGTCCGCTTGGTTTTCGATGCCGCAACCTTCGCTGCAGGTTTTTCTAGATCGCAGCCTTTGATTTTGTTGAGATCACTCAAGCATAGAACCCGATGGCGATGACCATCTGCGTCAAGGACGAATACGGAGCCCTCCCTGATCCAGCACTTCGTCAAGCCAAATTTCTCCCGCGCTGCCATGAACGTCAAATGTCGCGTTCGGGTCAGAAACTCAGACAGCGTTACACCGGATGCTTTCAACTTTGTTTTGGCGAACCATATGCTGTCCCGCACTGATACGCTCTGAAACTTGACCAGGATGGGTCTGGGCTTGTTTGACTGCTGTCGGCCCATTCTATGACAACGTGTAGACAACAGTCGGCGTACCGCAGGGTGGCGTTCTATCTCCATTACTCTTTTCCATTTTCATAATTTCTATTTTTTTTCGGTTTAAGACGTTTATTTCTCATAAAATTCACTTATCTGAGAAATACAAGATAACTTACAAGTACTTACATTTAGAGTCTTCATTTTTCTAACAAGCACTCAGATTTAACAAACTTATAACTAAACATTACACATTTTTATGGTTATAACTTATTATATAAATCACTAGACATAGCACCGGTTATTTATTACTTTTAAACAAAATAAACAAAATAAAAATACATTCCAACCAAATACGCAAATATAAAATAATGTGGGTAATGCAAAAACAAACACTTTGGTATCACATTAATGACGAAAGGCTCATATTAAGTACCGGAAAGCAGTTGCTATCGCATAGCGATTATCATAGCAACCGTTGTCTATTTTTAAACATTGTGTGTTATGTTATTTTGAAACAATTATGTATGCTATTTTGACATAATTATATGTGTATGTTATTTTGTAACAATTATGTATGTATAAATCTATAAATATATATATGTAAGGTTGTAAATAAAATTAAGTCATAAATATAATGTTATAAATAAAGTATGTATATTGTTAGATATATATATACATATATTTTCTTAAACTAATGCGTATTTTTTAAGAATATAGTACTTTAATTTCTTTTTAAACAAGGCCATCGTCTGAATATCTTTGATATCTTTAGGTAGTTTGTTGTATAACTGAGCTCCTTCGTATCTAATATTTTTGTATCCATAGTTAGTGCGCGGTACATTCAAGCAGATATTATTTGCATTTCTTAGCATGCGATGTTGTGTTTGCGCTCTTTTCGTAAATGAAATTTGCGTGTGTATTTGTTTGTTCAATATTTTTCGTACTAGAATATAAGTGTGATATTTATACATTTGTTCTATTGACATTAATTTAGTTGTATTATATACTGTAGTAGTTGGTGTAAAGTAGTTCATATGAAACAGTAATTTTATAATTTTATTTTGTGTAGTTTGTAACGTTTTTAGATTGGACTTGGCTGCCGTGCCCCATAGCTCGATTAGATAACATAGGTGGGATTTGACTAATGAGTTATATATAATATAAGAGACGGATCTGGGAAAACAACGTGCAGATCCACGAAGCCTACCCATGAGTGATGATAATTTTGATTGGATTTTGTCAATGTGAGGTATCCACGTAATTTGACTATCAAGGATAAGGCCAAGGTATTTTTCTGACTCTACTTTTGATATAGGTGTTGCACCAGTGCATAGAGGGGGGTGGTCAGGGATTTTTTTATTTTTTGGGCTGAATATCATATAATTGGTCTTAGATACATTTATGGTTAGTAAATTATAGCGGAACCAAGTGGTTAGCTTATTCAAATCATCCTGAGCCTGTCTAACAACTGTATTGATGTCATTACCACAGTAAAAGAGAGAAGTATCGTCGGCATATAATGTGACGTCCCCCAGCAGACCAAGTTCTTTGATATTATTGATATAAATCAAGAATAAAAGGGGCCCAAGGATTGAACCTTGGGGAACGCCACATGTAATTGGTTGCGATAAATTTTGAGCGTCCTGAATTTTGACAATTTGAGACCGGTTAGAGAGATACGATTGTAACAGGTTTAGTGCGATTCCTCTGATTCCTACGTGACACAGTTTGTTAAGTAGCAAGTTATGACTAATTGTATCAAAAGCCTTCTTCAGGTCGATGAAAACTCCGAGAGCAATTTGCCTATTATCCATTTTACTTTTGAGATTTGTTATTAAATCAACACACGCTGAAAAACTATTTGATTTTGACCGAAAACCATATTGTTTATTGTAAATGTAATTAATGGATGCTAGGAACTTGTCTAGACGATTGTATATAACTTTTTCGAAGACTTTTGATGCAATTGGGAGCACTGAGATGGGCCGATAGTTCTCTGGTTCATGTCTGCTACCGGCTTTGAAAATGGGGCTCACTATAGCAATTTTTAATGAATCAGGAAAGTAGCCGCTTCTTAAGCAATGATTGAGAGAAGTTGTTAATTTTTCTAGTATAACCCCCTTTACGCACTTTAAGCTTTTGGATGAGATTCCATCCATACCGGTACTAGTATTATGATTTAAGTTGTCAATGATTTTACTTATTTCCTCAGTTGTAGCCGGGACAAATTCAGTTAGTTATACTGGGAAAATATCGACTTGTTTGTTGAAAAGCTTATTATATTCTGTAATATCATGGTATTTGCTTGGAATGTCATTTGCAAGAATGTTACCTATATGAGCAAAATATGAATTAAAGCAGTTGCATATGTCAGCAATTTCAGTGATAGGGCCCGATTGGGACTCAAGTTTTGATGGAGCACTATTAGATTTGATTTTGTTTGAGCATAGGTCATTAATTAGTCTCCACATTTTCTGTGGTTTTTTTTGGCAATCATTAAATGATTTGTAGAAGTATGCACTTTTTGTTGTTTGGATTATGTTACGGACGTCGTTTCTTGCCTGTTGTAGTTCTTCATATTTCGCTTGATCATGCGGTGACTTCAGGTATGAAGACCACAGATGGTTTCTTGCTTCGATTGCCGCGATGATATCTTTGTTGATCCAGTCAGACCGAGGTGGGTTTTGAACTTTGGTTTTGGTTATTTTGGACTTTAAGACGGACTCAATTATTGTCTCCTCAAGCTTTTCATAAGTTAGATCATTATCGTGAGATAAAGAGTCTTGTATAGTTTGGTGCAGTTTACTATAGTCTATGGCAGTGTAGGTAGTCTTATTATTTGTTTGCAGTTTGTATTTGTGTAGCTCCAGATATATGTGTTTGTGGTCTGACATTGCAGAATCCACTATAGCTAGGTGAAAGTCACTATTTTTCAGATTGGTACTAGCATGGTCCAGAATTGTTTTAGTAGTGCACGTCTCACGGGTACTGTAGGTAGAATCCAGTTTGTTGAGCAGAAAATAGCCATTTTCTTTTAACACTCGTTTGTAGCAAGATGTTGCCTGACTATTACCAAGTAGGTTGTAATTGTAGTCACCGAAGACAATTGCCCTTTTTCGTTTTAATAATTGCTGTGAATAAATTTCCAGAAAGTCAGTATTGTTTGTTCTTTCAGGTTTGTAAATAGCGCCAATATCAACGGAAAATCGGCGCGTAAGTTTAAGTGAACCCAAAGGTAATGGTTGTCATTTTCACACAGTTCTTCTATGTAGTTATGTTTCAAGCTATTGTGGACGTAAATTGAAACTCCTCCTCCTCGTGCATTCTTTCTGAAATTGTAGTAGTGAGTGTAATTTGGTAGTCTAAGGCTTTTTGCTTCTTCTTCCGATTTTATCCAAGTTTCAACTAGTATAATTGCGTGCAACGGTCTAGGTATTGAAAGTATTATGCACTTAAGTTCATCCAATTTTCCTTGTTTAACTAAACTACGTACATTGGCATACAGGAATTTTAAGGATTTAGCATCATAAATAACGTTAGAGTGTACATTTGATAGCTGATAGATGATGGTATTGCCTGTTAAGGTGTTCGACTGATTGTAGGCTTCTCGGTCACGTTTTTTGAATGATTCTGAATTATTTTAGGGATGCCTTTAATATACTTGATGGTAAGATTGCGTTCGCCACAGTCTATTCGACGATTTAGTTCAGCTCGCGTATTATCCAGAAGTTTCTTCTGATACGGTGTTTGATCGGAGTAGCACTTGAGATGACTTGCTAGTTTGGACTTACTTCGAAGAATTGATTTGGCTGCGTCTGAAGAAGCAAAGCAAGCTTTAATTGGTCGAGACTTATTGGCAGCGTATTAACCTAACCTCAACACTCTCACCGGTTCAGGACAATTAGGATCCACCATTTTTATTATTTTGGCAACTTCGTTTCTATCGTAAGTCTGCCTCTCTGCTGCATCTTTGGAGTCGATTTCAGTGATTCCACTAAGTATGATGTTCTTTTGTCTTACAGACCGTTTTTGAAGTTCCCAGTACATACTTTCATACGATGTTTGTATATTTAGTGCAGTGGACTGATTAGGCATTGAAGGGCCAGGATCGGACTTAACCATTTCGGTTTTCAGATTGCCGAGGTCTTTTGAGATGTTGTCTATCTGCTTTTCTACATCGTCTTTAAATTTCTTTACGTCTATAAGTTCCAGGTTAAGCCTATTTTGTTCTGCTACTAGCTGACTGGTGGTTGTCTTTAACTGAGTGATTTGATCCGTTATCGTAGATACATCCTGAGATATTTTATCAAGTTTTTTTGATTGAGCTTGTGATATTTCGCTGAGCATAGCCATCATTTTGCTTTCAAACCTGTCAATCCTATCAGACAAATCCTCAGTTTGTCTCTTCTTTCGATACGTAATGTGTCCGGCTTCGACTTCTGACGGCGATATTTGATTTAGTTGTGGCTGTGATTCAATACATGAGGAATTGCTATCGCCATACTTAATAGGTCGAGGTGTAGTAGGTGAGTGTTGAACGGACATTTTAGTTATGTGTGACGTCAGCTGTTACCGTCGGCTTCTCGGCGTAGAGCGAGATGAATTATTTCAAACTAAGAGCTCCTCTCTTTTACCCCAGGGGGTGAAAGGCGGCCGCGGTGAGGATCAGCTCACAGGCGTTAAGGTCTTTACTCGCAAAAGTAAACACTGTCAAAAACTATCACTTTTTCTATTTAGTTAAGGTACACTTCACATTAACCAGGTCTTTCTTTCTTTTCGTGTGAGTGTGTGGCCAACTCTGGTGTCGGAGTTTTCAGACCGCCCGTAGGCCTCCGACATGGCCTAACGATCCTTATCCTTAGACAAGAACCGGGACCGACAGCTTTACGTGCCCTCCGAAGCACGGCAGCGCTCAGATGTAAATGCCACACACGGTAACCCATCCAAGTGGCGACCTGTGCAAGCGTTGCTTAACTTTGTCGATCTGTTACGAACGACAAGCTAAGTCTCGCTATGAGCGCTACACTACTATTAACCAGGTAATTACTATTTAAATACAAATTAGCGACACGACTTAACTGAATGCTTGCTAGAATGAACTATCTCTTATCAACTTCAGTCATCCTACCACCTTTATGCAGATGATCTGCAAATTTACACTCAAGCACCGGTTCATAGTTTATTTGATGCTTTTTGCATTATAAACATCGATTTAGAGCGGATATCTGCTTGGAGCCTAAGATTCGGTTTACAGATTAATCCAACAAAAAAGGCAGGTTATTGTCGTTGGCAGTCCTAGGATGATCGCACTATAATCTTCTACTCCAGATTAACTTCAGTGGTATCCCTGTACCTATTAGTGATTGCGTTAAGGATCTGGGTATTTATATTGATAAAACGGTATCTTGGTGCCCACAAATAGGTGAGGTTAGTCGCAAATTATTTGCAGCGGCGGGGAACTTGCGAAGACTGTGAAACTTTTTGCCGAATGCCACTAAAATTGCGTTTGCTAATTCTCTTTTCTTACCAATCCTTGACTATGCTGATGTCAGTTATCTAGATCTCACTGAGGAGCAATTTGATAAGCTTGAGCGTCTTCAAAATTGCTGTATAAGATTCATATTTGGATTACGCAAATATGATCACGTTTCAAATTTCCGTAACATGCTCAAGTGGCTCCCAATTCGCCTTCGACGGAATACTCATATCCTTTCTTTGCTTTACAATATTCTCTTTAATCCTTCTTCTCCCCCTTACTTAAAATAACGCTTTAAGTTCCTCAATGACACACATTCGAGATCGGTGAAATTAAGATTGGAAATGTCAATACATTCCAGCACTTTTTATGACAAATCGTTTACAGTCCAAGCTGCTCGGCTATGGAATGCACTGCCGATATCCATCAGACAAGCACAATCATTATCAGCCTTCAAAATATTATTAAATTTCCATTCAGCTCTCCTCCACATTGTCATAAACTGTTAATTTTCTATTTCTTTTTCCTTTGTCAATCCAATCCAAATCCAATTAGTACAGTTTTTACTATCTCCTTATCATTTATTTTAGTTATATATTATAAGTATGTATATCGATGCCTTCCGGCCAAAAGGGGGTAAACGACATTTTTTGCGAAATCGACTTATATATATGGTTAGAATCGGCTTTTTTTTCTGCGTCTAATGGTCTAAGTTTCGTGGCTCTAGGACAAACTTTTTGTCGCTTAGGTGGTAAAGAAATTGAGGTTCTAACACTAAGTTTTTCGTCATAAACGACAGTTATTTTTGGTGTATTTTGTATTATGGTGGTTGGATAAAAATTATATTTCAAAACTGTGAGATAAGCATTTTTGGCTTTGAATATTTTTTTCTTTACTTGAACGTTAAGTAGTTTGGGCTGTAAATACTTTTTTGTAAAAAATACATTAGTCAAATTTTACTTGAATCTTTGTGTACCAAACTTTCGGTTAGGATATTAGGGCAGTTACTTTGAATAAAATATATGTCATTTATTACATTTAGGTCTCATTTCCGTGACTTTATTTGGCGTTTATTTTTATTTTCCCCAGTCACCAAATCAATCATCGAAGGCGCTTAGGATAATTTATCCAAACGAATGTCGCCTTACATTGTCGCTTACCCTTTTTTTTCCTCCCCAAAAAATGTCTGGTATGGTGGTTAGATAACAAGGTAAATCAAAGGTTTGGCGGTTAGCTTACAGAAGAATGACAAACAGCGTCGGTTATCTCACTCCTTCGTTCGAACAAAATGTCGTTAGCGTTGCACAGCGAACATTCACCGCGGGCATAAGCACCTCCGTGCTTGCGAGTCCGTTTGGCGAGAAGTTTTTCGAAGGAAATAAAACGGTAAGATTATTTTAATAGACTTTTATGTTCATCTATAATTGTGTATTCTAATTAGTTATTTTAAGTCTTATAGGTAAGAAGTCATTGTTTTGCTATCTTGTTCAGACAATACTGAATGGTAAGTACCTACAGAGTTTTTGTTGGCTGGGCCTGACTTAGGAGCATAATCAAGGGTTCGAATCCCAGGTTGGGCCTGCAAGGAATTATTGGATTTTTTGATGAATTCTCAGTAACAGTCAAGAGTTAATCTTGCGACTGATATGACTCTGTTGTGTCGAATTCCCTATGGGACTATGAGAGTGAGAGAATAAAAACTGCACGTTTTTTTTGCACATATATTAGCGTTAGTAGGTCCCTCTTTTGCAAATTGTTATTCTGCCTCAAGATTTGTCACCGTGACTGATTTAGCATGTGTCATCATCATTGTTTTATCGATTGAGTGAATGGATGGGTGAGTGCGAATGAATGGATACACGGCAAAAGCGATAGTAAGAACCCTCTTTTTGGAGTGGCTGAAGGCCGCCACGGTGTCCTCACTTCCGCCTGACGCATGTCTTCATCTGACACGGTTGTTTTGGGTAGTTTCATTGCTGTGAAGGACTCCCTCGGCTACGGAGTACATGTTGTATGGGGCAGCGGAAATAATTGTGAAGGTTGTCTATTCCTTTAGAAAGTAGTAAAACAAAATATTTTTCATCGATATTTGGTTATGTAATAATAATATATATGTTTCGTTAAGATTTGCTATTTCACTTTCCATTCTCGCAATTTCGTTGTTACTGACGTCTGTAGTTTCTTTCATGAACTGAAACTGTACTGGTCTCTAGTACCTGGTTGAAGAAGGAGATTCATTCTTCCAATACACCGAAGATTGTTTTCATTGGTCATTGAGACGGAGAGGAACTAATGTTGTTAGAAACAAGTTAGTGTCTGTGGCACCATCTTAATGTGCGTAATAATGAGTTAAATGACTAATATGGCTACAAAATGGAGATTAGCAGGTATTCGCAGCTGGAAGTGATTTATTAATTATCTACACAAATGTGCCTATTATTTGAATTATAAGAGAATCCGCCGGAAGCCGCCGCAACCTAGATATGGTCGTTTAAACTAAGAATTTTACTTAAAAACAAGCTTTCTTCTCTAATCATCCTGCACTCATACTAATCACTTTATCGACAATACTAATTATCTAGTAGATTCTCTAAGACGTGTAGTATTACAGAAAATTTAAGTATATTTAAAAAAACACCACAAACTGGACCATACAACCCACTAACTTAGGGCTTTTTCAAGAGAAAATTCAATATCCTTTTAACTTCAACTTTGTAAATTTATTAAACTAATAAGATAACGCAATAAAAATAAAATTATTATGTGTTTGTGTTTATTTAGGCTTGTAGTATCCAATACTGGTATGACATATTCGAATAGTCATACTTTGCGAAATTGAATTTTTCCGCTCATTGACCACCGTGGGACGTCGCGAGGTGATTTACGACAACTGTAGACGCGGACATGCGGACGACGAGGACAAAACGCCTACCGTCATACCTAAAAGTGGTCCTTAGGTACGAAATTTTAAGTTTATATATTTTTTCATACCTAGAATGTCAGCATGAATGTATAATGCAAGACTAACTTACAATGAGTAACAATTGTTTTGTTTAATTTTCTAAACTAAAGACTGATTGAGCACAATTTCTCTTTTTTTTAATTCATACCTTAGTCGGTTAGCCAGTTTAAAAACTTATAAAATTCTAATGTATGTATGTAAGTAATGTATGTATAATTTTATAAGAATTAATCACAATGCGCTTTCGCGTTGTATAAAAGAGCTTAAAGTATTTTTTATAGATAATTAACTTATAACAATTTCCTTGTTCTTCTGCCATTAACCAATAGCCGGTTATGTCATATTGACTCCACTTGATGAACAGAAAAAGCACAGGTATGCTCTTTTTCTTCAACAGAAATAAAATAAATGGTGCAGTTAAATCATTTGGGTTGGAACTCATTAATTGGGTTGTTTTCATTTACGACGTTTTTTCCTGTTAGTATAATTAGGACCATTTGAGGGTAAGCGACAGTAAATAGTGTTAGGAGTGTGATTTGTTTTAATTAACAATGTCATTTCGTAGAGACCTAATCAAAAACAATATGGTTAAATTTTGAAACTTTTGGAACGTACAGAAAATTTTCTATGATTTTTTTTCACTTATTTTGAACTTTAAACTACTCTCCTGTAAAGTTTGTTAAGTGGCGGTTAGCCTCTTTTGGCCGTAAGGCATCGAATTATGTATAAATATAATTATATAAGTATAGTATTAACAAAGTATGGTATATTTATTAATATACCTATGTATTATTATTTAATTACAGTATTTTGTACCTATTTAGGCAGCGATAGCCTAGTGGAGATACCAACAGACTGCCATGCAGAGGGTATCGGGTTCGAATCCACGGCGCGCACCAATGACTTTTCGGAGTTATGTGCGTATTGAATTGTTAATTATCGCTTGTCCCGTGCCTCGGAGAGCACCTTAAGCCGTCGGTCCCAGTTGTCATGAAGATCTTTGACAGTCGTTATAGGGCGTCAGTACCTTCTCAGTAAACTGACACTAGTCTTAACCATGGAATATCGCTATCCCTTCGGGTTGCGGAGGTCAGACAGGCAGTCGCTCTGTGGAAAAGCTAATATTCAGCCAAATCCGGTTAGACTAGAAAGCGGACCCCAGATTTAAAACTGGGATAACGCTAGGAGGATGATGATTTTGTACCTATTTATTGTTTAAAATTCAATTAATGATGTACAATATCTTATCACACCAAAACTACCCTTTTAGAAATTACTTTTTAGTGATAAGGCCGCCCTTTGCATTACCTGCTAATCACAATTTTTATATGTACTTCCGATTGGTGTACAATAAAGAATATTATTATTATTATGCCGTTTATTAAATACTGTTCTCATGATCACATTTTAACTATTTAATTATTACAAAACGAAATAAATCAAATATTAAAATGGGACCACGGAGGCCCACCGGCATCGGACACAGGGACCAAGCTACCGGTGGTTAGGGCTCCAGAGCAAGGAACCTCCGTACGATGCGTGTCGTGTCTAGCAATACTGCCTTCTGTATAGAGGACTAGATCCAGCCGTCTAACGAGAGCCTCTTGAGGTGGTGGTCAAGGCTCTTGGCATTAAGACCATTTACGGTCAAGACTATCGGTACAATGATCGCCGAGTCAACATCCCACATGTCGACAATCTCGTGAGCCAGGTCCAAATATTTCATTTGTTTATCTTTTTCGGCTTTCACGAAATTCTCGCATGGGGTATGGTTACGTCGATGATCATTGCAAGGCGCTCTAATCGGTCTATCACTACTATGTCCGGCTTGTTAGCCACCATAGTCCTGTCAGTAATGATAGACCGATACCGATCCCAATACAGAGTAACACGACTATTTTCAAGAACTGGGTCGGGCACATATCTGTAGTACGGTATTTCAGAGTCGACAAGTTGGTACTTTAAAGCAAGTTGCTGGTGAACAATCCTGGACACTTGGTTGTGTCTATGCAAATATTCGCCGTTGGCAAGACGAGAACAACCGGATACTATATGTCTGAGCGACTCACCAGGCTGGTGACTTGCCCGACATATATGTCGACCGTCCCATCCCTCAGAATATACTTCCGGTAGTTGTTCGTCATGATAACTTCGTTCATGATTGCAAACACAAAACCTTCTGTTTCGGCGAAAAGATCGCCAAAACGCAGCCAGGACACCGATGCTGGAAAATCTACATCGGGCCCATGCAAGGCCCGGTAAAATCGCCCATGCAGCTCTTTACCTTTCCATACCTCCCTGCGCTCCTCTACACCAAGTACGACAGGTTTGCGCCAGTTCTCTTTGGCCAGACCCAGTGGGGTAAGCCCGCTGTCTACAGCGACCACATCTCGGTGCACACCCGCGTCAGTGTGGAGAAAGTATTCTCTGAGATTGCACACCTCGCGATTGTGGAGGGTCTTGGCACTTAGAAAGCCACGACCCCCACATTTACGTGGGATGTGCAATCTCATCACCGACGAACGCGGGTGATGCATCCGGTATGTCGTGAGCAGACAGCGGACTTTCCGATCCAAGGCGTCCAATTCTGTTTGAGTCCATCTGAGTATGCCGAAGGAGTACATTAAGACCGGCATGGCCCAACCGTTACAGGCACGCACCTTATTTCCGCCTGATAAAAAGCTTTTTAAGATTTTCTTCAGGCGGCCAAAGAAACGTACCTGCAAGGCCTGTTTCATGTCCGCGTCATCAATGCCTAATGCCTGCAACATACCCAGATATTTGTAGGTTTCGGTTGCAGAGAGTGATCTATGTTGTGTGAAATCTGAAAGCTCAATACCATCAGATTCCACGCTCCTGCCTCGCTTTACATGCATGACCGCACATTTATCCACACCAAACTCCATCCTAATTAAATTACTAAAGTTTTCAGTTATCCCCAGTAACTCAGTTAATTGGAGGGCAGTGGGGGCAAATAGTTTTAGGTCATCCATAAAAAGGAGGTGGGAAATAACCTGACCTCTACTCTGCAATCGTTAGCCTAGCCCTGAACTTTCGAGCAAAGTGCTTAGCGGGTTCAGTGCTAGGCAAAACCATAGTGGACTCAAACTGTCGCCTTGGAAAATACCCCGCTTGATCTTTACAGGTACGCCATACCCACAAGGCTGTCGACATCCTGGATAGCGAAGCACCGTACTCCACTGCCCCATACATGCCCTCAAGAGGGCACATAGAGTTGCATCTACTTTGTACAACTCCAGCACCCTCAAGAGCCACGTATGTGGCACAGAGTCATAGGCCTCCTTATAGTCTATCCAGCATGTCGCCAGATTCTTTCGACTATGGCGAACCTGTTGGCTAATGGCCATGTCGATAAGGAGTAGCTCCTTAGTACCACGTGCCCGGCTTCTACATCCATTTTGAGACTCAGATAAAATTTTATTATTGAATATATGTAATTCCAATTTTGTTCTCAAAATGGATGTAAAAACTTTATACACCGTTGGTAGGCAAGTAATCGGCCTATAATTCGTAGGCTCCGTGGTACTACCAGATTTGTGGAGCAGGTGAGTAACACCAGTTGTCATAAAACTTGGCAGCGATCCTGAATCCAGAGCTGACTGGAATTGGGATGCCAAGCGAGCATGTGCACTGCGTAGCCATTTTAACCAGAAATTGTGCAATCCGTCCGGTCCCGCCGATTTTCAATTGGCTAACGGACGGACTGCACAATATACATCCATGGCATCAATGGCTACGGGCTCCATGGGAGATATTACCTCACAAGATCGCTTAACATCCCTAATCCAGCCACCTTCTGTGTGGCTGACGGGAGTCGACCATATGCTGCGCCAGAACGCAATCGTGTTCGCATCATCTGGTCGACACAACTTCTCATCCCTTTGAAATGCGCGATTTTGGGAATATCGGTCAATCCTTTTTTTGTACCGCCTGATGCGATTCGCCCACGCATAGATTTTCTGCTTCAGGCAGTCGATGCGTTCTGTGACCAGAGACGTATATTCTTGAGGACAAAGTCCTGTTCCCTTAAACGCCCGACTCACAAAACCCATCAATCTCGGACGGGTATTGCCCGACCTGAAGTAGATAAACTTGCCTATGAGTGCCCTAGTCTCAACAATACGACGCTCAATTCTACGCTGCCAAGCCGGGACGGCATCTCGAGGGCTAATAGTAATACTGTTTTGTATTTTAATATTAGCCACTCGACACATCACTACAGCTGCGCAGTATAGAATTGCGTGTGTATCACTAAGATTTTCACTAGTGTCTATATAAGTAGGCAATAGTGAATCCAGGGCACCCACAAGCGTCATATTTTTTATATGCGTGGGTAAACGCGGCAGCCGGGGTCTGTTTTCTAATATATTATTATTATTATTATTATATACTGCTGATCAACGCTTGCTCATGTTTGCAGGAAAACATCGTGAGGGAACTTGCATGTCTGAGAGTTCTCCATAATGATCTCAAAAGACATGTGAAGTCTTTCGAGATTTCTCATTAAGCCAGAGTGGTGGACTATGGCCATACCCAGCTCATAGTGAGTAGTGGCCCGTACCTAGTAGTGGAACAATATAATATATACGTATGACCGTGTGTCTACTTATCGTTGTCAACTGAGATGGCGCCAACGCCGTAGCTTGCGTGCTCTCACTACTCTCTACTCGCTACTTCACTCACCCACTCCTCCAGCTTATCTTACTTCTCACTTTCAATACCTATGCTCTTGGCATGATAAAGCTCTTCATTCTTCCCACAACCTTTTACTTCTATGTCCTCAACATAGCTCTGGCCTTGTACATTCTTCCTTCTACGTTCAAGCTATACTCCTATGGAACGCGCTCCCTCTGGAAGTCAGGACGGCAGAC
Organism: Euclidia mi; assembly: GCA_944739405.2. NCBI lineage: Eukaryota > Metazoa > Arthropoda > Insecta > Lepidoptera > Erebidae > Euclidia > Euclidia mi. The sequence continues at coordinate 44,085 of CALYKY020000090.1, forward strand.
AATCGCTGGACATTTAAAAACAAGGCTCGTCAATGGATTCAACGTGGGTTATAGGCTGAATCATCGTAATCATCACAGGATTGTGTATGTATATAGAATATTTTATTGAATATATATGTACATCTATAAATATATATAGGGTGTCATAAGACCCATCACCAAGCCGTCAAGTCTACTCGTTTTGCACATCATGCCAAGTCATACTACGCGAAAATAATACCTGGGAAACAAAATATATTTTTTAAGCTTAAAAAACACATTTTATTAGCGGCAATGTATAGCGCGCGCTTGCAGAAAAAACTGGCGCGAGTTATGCATCGTACATACGCCGGCCGTATCTACCTACACCGTGCGCCGCGGTGGCGGCAGTTTATGATCACGTGGTTGCGCGGCCGAGGGGAATGACCTCGCAGCTGATTGATGTTAGGCATACACTACGTGTCGGGAACTTTAAAGCCATTTATTTTAGGGAAATATTGAAAATTTTGTTTATGTTAATTGGCAGAAAGTGTACATTTATCATTCTAAACACGATTTTGGAATAATTCGAAAAAAAAATTGTGACTTTGAGCCTTAATATCTCCTGAACCAGTAACTTCCCAGGTATGCCGCCGAAGTAAAAAATTATCGTAATAATTGGTACAATATGGGGTTTCAGTTTTCGTTAAGGGTCTTATAATATATCTACACTATATAATATTATAAAGAGGAAAACTTTGTATTTTTGTTTGTAATGGATAAACTCAAAAACTATTGGACCGATTTTTAAAATTCTTTCACCATTAGAAAGCTACATTATCTGTGAGTAACATAGGCTATATTTTATTTTGGGTTTTTCGGGTACGTGAAGTAGTTCCCTCAGGATGCGGGTGAAACCGCGGGAAACGGCTAGTATTAATATATATTATATATAGTATATTATATTAATTGTTAAATTTACATGTGTATTGTATAAGTGTGTTATGTATATTATTTACTAAAGTATCTAGTTATATACACCGCTATTTTTAATTAGTACAAAAAATTTAACACAGCACTAAGTATCTTTAACTGATCATATTTATGTAGTTAAAAAATAAAAACACTTGTAACGTATGTCCGGTACTTACCGCGTTGTATCACAGTACCGCTCATACGCTCGGCCAATCAGAGAAAGCCATCGTCCGCGCTCGCAAAGCCTGACCAAATATGGTCATAAACGGGCTCTAACCCTGATGGAGGGCCCGGTATATAAAGGAGCCGACAGAGAGGCTGGCACCGCTACTCTAACGTCGCTTCTACTACCTACCTACTATAACTAAGCGTACCTACTGACCCTACGTCGTATCTACGTGTATCCTGGTCCCAGCTACGGGTAAGCACTACATTTACTGCGTTAGCGTACTGCCCATCTCTCTACCTGCTAGCTGAGGCCGGCTGACGCCACCTGCCTGACTCTATTGGTTGTGGCTCTCCTAATGCTGCTTTCCTTCAGGTTCCAGGTCCACCTTGGAAGCTCCGGGCTACGCTCCTAGACCGCTACACCTGCTGCATCGCCTTCTGCGTTACCTCCGCCGAAGAGTCTGGCCTGCCCCGCTCATCGCACACACACCGCCGGCACCTGCCAGCTGAGCCAACGGCCTGCGAGGATCTGCCCGCTACGCGCAGCCCTACGAGCAACTTGCCCTGCACACTACCGGAAGGAACAGCGTGGGAGACTGCAGCCTTAGTGTTCAGGCCAGTGTCGTGTTGTTGGTCGGTCATACTCGGCATAGGAAGCGAGACAATACTCGGCAATAAACGCATCTGAACCTCTTCTGCGTTTTACTACTACCAGAACCCGCTACAGTGGCACCTACGTGGGTTATTGTCTCGCTTTTCGTGCTCGAGTTCTCATCTAGCAGGTCTCCATCATTGTAAGCGAGCAGGTGCGGCTACAGTGAACCGGTACGTATTGTTGTACTAATTGTCTACCTTTTAGTGTAACTACCTACTACGTACTAGTTCGCAAATTTGAATTCTAACGTTTTTTCTAATTAGTCCTAACGGTCGAACTTTTACGCCTAATCGTAAAGTAGGCCATTTGTAAGGGCGGAACGCTTGCGCACTAAGTGTAGTATGTAGTGTATACTTACGCGGTTTATTCATACACCATGGGCTCACACCCCATAAAATACTTTCTTTTACAAAAGTGAACTAGCATACGAGGTTGCGATTAGAGGTGAAGAGCCGGCTACCTCTGTCTTAGGTCTGCGGAAGCAGCTCCCTAAATTACTGGAAGCCATTCCAAATGATGACATTTTGGAGTCGGGTCTAGCCATAGCGGTGGACTTCGAGGGCGCTAGCGAGGCCGTCTCTGAGCTGGCCAAGCGAGTGAATTTATTAACCATTTCATACGACGCGAACCTAGCTAAGAGGTCTACCGCACTGCACAACCACATATTCCACAGACTCCGTAGGATGGAACGTCCTACGGCGTATTCAAAACGAATTACCGAATTGTGCAGCCGGTTCGACAAGCTCTCGGCGGAGCTGTCCGCCATTGAGCAATCAGCTGTTCGCTCAGCTGATGCCGTGGCAGAGGTCCAACCTGCGCCGTCTACCTCGACGCAGGCAGGGTTAGTTGCATTGCGAGCATTTGAGAGTTAGCGAACTGTCTAAGCTAAAATACGACGGTACGGGATGCGTCCGAGCGTTCCTACAACGCGTAACCGAATTCCAAACCGCGCGTAATCTACTTTCCACTAAAATTTTATCATATGCCTCCGAAATTTTCACCGGTAACGCACTTCACTGGTACCGCGGCCTAAAAGAATATTTCACTACATGGGAAGAACTCACCACTAAATTAATAGACGATTTCACACCGTACGATTATGACTACCGGTTATTGAATGAAATCCGCCGACGTACTCAAGGTGCTACCGAAACTATAATTATTTATCTCTCGATAATGAATCAGCTGTTCGCTAGGCTGTCACCGTCAAAGCGATTGTCCGAACGCGAAAAGTTAATAATAATAATAATAATAAGTATTTATTCACGTTTTGTTTTACAATAATTAACAAGTGTTATACTCCTGCCAAACTGTATAACAGTTTATTGGCAGATGTAGCTCCCATTTTATAATAGTTCAACAATCCTTATTCAAATACTTATTACTAAAACTTAAATATAATCAAACCCGCCACCCACTATATACGAAACATATAAATAATACTGTTTGTTTTATTTATTATAATTATAGGTATACTCATTTCTGTATATTATCTAAATTTTTTTGTAAAAGATAGGTTTTTAATTGTTTTTTAAACAGCCCATTCGTATTTTGTGTTTCTAAATTTGTACAAGACGTCATTATTTCATTATAAATAGTTGGTACTAAATATTTTCTACTTCTTTCGCCAAAGTAATTGTTACAAGTAGGCACTTCCAGACGCACATCCCTTCTCCTTACCCTATTGCTTTTCTTGTATGTTTTAAATTCATCACTGTTATAATGTTCTAAGGCTATACACATCACCACTTTCTCATGGATGGCAAGCATTTTACATTCCATAAAGAGTTCTTCGTAGTTACTACTTTTACACTGCTTTTTCGTCTTTTTATCGACGAATAGTTTCATGAAACGTATTTGTAGTGATTTTAATTTATCCAAGTAAGATTTAAATGTTCTCCCGTAGCTTATAAGCCCGTAAGAAAGTAGCGAGTCCGCCAGCGCAAAGTACACGGTATACAATGTAGCTCTGTCTAGTACGAAACTGAGATGGTGGAATTTTGCAAGTACTGACCGAAGTTTATGACATAAATGCGATATATGTATTTTCCATGAAAACTTGTCGTCTATAGTGAGGCCCAAGTACTTGTAATCTCCCACCACCTCAATCCTTGCGCAGTTACATGTTGTATTAGCGCTGTGTAGACAGTCGAAACTATGCCCCACTATGCGTGGTGTGTCTGTTATATATTTAAGGTACGGAGATTTTATGTGCATACATTTAGTTTTACTTATATTAATTATTATACCATTATCGTGTGCCCATTTGATAATATTTGTGAAATCTTCTTGGATTTTACTTTCAATGACCTTTATATCTTTATCTGCGTATAATAGACAAGTGTCATCAGCATACATATATAACTTACAATGATGAACAACATTGCACATGCTGTTAACATGCATGATGTATCCGACGGGACCGAAGACGGAGCCGGTCGGCACACCGCAGGTCACGTGCGCCGGCTCGCTACTCACGCCATCAATTACAGTTTGCAGCGTACGGTCCGTGAGGTAAACACGTAACCACCTATTCAATGGGCCCTCAATCCCGCACTCGGCCATAGCTTGGAGCAGCTGGTGGTGTTCCAGGGTATCAAAGGCTTTTTTGAAGTCAATGTAGACCACCACCACCTGCTCCCTGCGATTTAAGGCTTCATTGACATCGTCAGTGAACTGAGCTAAAATCGTCCCCGTGCTTCGACCCCGTCGGAAACCAGACAATATATTATTGCTTTCTAAAAACATACACATTTGATTTACAATAAATTTTTCTGTTATTTTATTAATAACTGATAATATTGCTATAGGCCTATAATTAGTGTAATCTGTATGTGCCCCTTGTTTATAAATAGGTCTTATTAACGCCGACTTTAATTTTTTTGGGATAAATACCAATACAAAGTTAGACATCCTATTGCATAACGTACGTCCATGCTACTCACTAGTGCTAGCTCCGTCAATATCTTCAATAGACAGTATAGCAACACTGCAGACGTTATGTTTAAACTACGAACGGATGAAATGTTTGAACTCTCAATTCCGCGAACCGTATTACGGTAACGACACGTTGGCACCAGACCTAGCTTTCAGTCACAAACCTAATAACCGAGCGCGTAATAATTCCTACAATAATTATCCCGTTGCTACTATAGAGGGTATGTCCGGAAAACCCGAATACACTGAGAACAACGAACCTAGCAAAACTAAGTCTAAACCTAGCTCTGTCGCTCTAGTCACGTCCAAGTACTGCCTGCGCTGCCATATCAATGATCACAGTTTGAATGAATGCAAACGCGATCGGTTCGCAATTTGCTTCAAGTGCGGTCGTAGGGATGTGACATTCCCTAACTGCCCGAACTGTAAATCGACGAAACCAAACAACTAGTTGGTCAGGGTCGGGGCGTGTCAAAATTTAAATCAGGTTCTACAACCTATTCAACCAATTTTGACAAAGATAATTGGAGAAATTGGCTAAACACTCTAAAAGTGTATTTCTCTAGTTATTCCGTCGCCTCGACCCTGGATAATAAACCTAAAAATGACCTACGGCCCTATGTTAACGTAACGATTAACATTTTACCTATTTGTGGATTGCTCGATTCCGGTTCAGCCATTACAATTTTAGGTAACAACTCCCATCTGGAGGTAATTACTAAAACCGGGTTAGAAATACAGCAGTGTCACAACACTAATTCCATTCGGACCGCGAATGGAAATATCTTGTTGCCGCGCGGTCTTATCAACTTACCCACTACTTTTAATAATCAAACCCACTTATTGAAAGCTTATATTATTCCAGAAGTTACAAGTAATTTAATTTTAGGCATCGATTTCTGGAAACTATTTAAATTACTGCCTAACCATATCGCATCCGTATGCATGTCTAAAACATTGCCGTGTAGTGTGTTAAGTGAAAATAAGCCGAGTAACACGAACGTATTGCAATCTTTTAGTGAGTTGAGTGAGTCACAACAAAGAACGGCTAAGTTAATTATAAAGCAATCCGGGTCGATTTCTACTGAAAAAACCGGTTTAGGACGAACTCACTTAATAGAACATGCAATAGACACTGGCGATTCTGCGCCGATACGCCAAAGATATTATAGGTTATCGCCGGCGAAATTAAAAATAATTATTGACGAATTAGACGAAATGCTTGCATTGGGAGTGGTAGAAGAATGCGAAAGTCCGTGGTCGTCACCGATTTTACTAACGCCTAAGAAGGACGGTAAACTAATGTTTTGTTTAGATAGTCGGAAACTTAATTCTATTACTAAAAAAGACGCGTACAAACTACCTTACGTATCCGAAATTTTAGACAATCTTAGGAACGCTAGATATCTAAGTAGTATAGACTTATCTAAGTCCTTTTGGCAGACGCCTCTTCGCGAATGTGATCGTGATAAGACTGCGTTCTATGTGCCTACTAGAGGAACATTTGACTATGCCGTTTGGTTTAACGAATGCGCCTGCGACACAACAGCGTTTGGTGGATCACTTGTTTACGAACAGCCCTGAATTCGAAAACTCTGTATTCGTTTTCTTAGATGATATCGTGCTTATATCGCCATCTTTTAATGCTCATGTGTCACTATTAAATAAAATATACGAAAAATTAAAATCGGCGAACCTTACAATAAACTTAGAAAAATCTAAATTCTTCCGTGATGAATTGAAGTACTTGGGCTACGTAGTAAACTCTAAAGGATTACAATTAGACCCGTGTAAGGTGGAAGCCATTCTTCAATATGCTACGCCTAAGAATAAAAAAGAAGTCAAAAGGTTCTTAGGCATTGCATCATGGTATCGGCAATTTATACCTAATTTTAGTACTATTGCCGGCCCTTTGACCAAACTTACTTCTACCGGTAAGAAAGCTGCACCATTCCAGTGGTCGGTGGAAGCTGATGACTCGTTTTGTAAACTAAAACAATTTTTAAGCTCCGCACCAATATTATCGTGTCCCGATTACGAGAAACCTTTTCAAGTTCACACAGATGCGAGTGCGAGCGGCATCGGTGGGTTACTTACACAAGAAATAGATGGCGTAGATCTACCTATCGCTTACATGAGTTGGTCACTAAATGCACAGGAACAAAACTAAAGCATAACAGAACGGGAGACATTAGCAGATCTAACAGCCCTCGAATATTGGCGCTGTTATTTAGATAACGGGTTAAAGTTTGTTGTGTATACTACCATTCTGCACTGAAATGGTTCCTAAACTTGAGCAACCCGACTGGTAGATTAGCTCGGTGGTCGGTTCGTCTGTCAGCCTTTAACTTCGAATTAAAGCATTGGCGCGGCGCAGATAATATTATAGCCGATGCGTTATCACGATCCCTACCTGTAAATATAATTAACGCGAATAATAATAACGTGAATGACCCTGATGTTGACACTGATCAATGGTATTCAGCCACCTACAATGGTTGTTTATCTTCGCCTAATGACTATACAGACTATTCTATTAAAAATAATAAATTGTATCGTTTGATTAAATCTAGGTGTATGCTACGTAAGGAGTTCGAATGGAAAGAAGTACTACCTTCTTCTGATCGAAATAATGCCATATTAGAGAACCATGCCGAACCCACTTCGGGGCATTTCGGTATATTTAAAACTTACAAGCGCTTAGCACTGCGTTACTATTGGCCCAAAATGCGCGATGACGTAGTTAAGTTCATAAATTCTTGCGACACTTGTATCGCGCACATATATCAGAACCATGCACCATTGGGAACCATGGGACGACCCAAAGTGTGTTCACGACCCTTCCAAACCATTATTGTAGATTTGGTGGGGCCACTACCCGTCACAAGAAAACAAAACGCCTACATCTTCGTAGTAACTTGTTGTTTTAGTAAATACTGTCTACTTTTTCCTATCAGGCGCGCAACTGCTGAAATAATAACTAATATTTTGGAAGAAAAAATATTTTTAGTTCATGGTATACCATCTACAATTATATTGGACAATGGTAAACAGTTTGTCAGTGCTACTTTAAAAGCCATGTTGCGCAAGTACAAAATCCCTAACCTTCATTATACTCCTAAATATTCCCCACATGTCAATACGGTCGAACGCTATAATTAAACCATTGGTTCTACCTCAGCGGCGTTTGTAGGAAATGACCAGAGATTATGGGACACGCTCCTACCTAAGGTGCAGTTTGCATTAAATACTGCAGTTAATGAAGTCACGGGCTATACACCTAGCTTTTTTTTGGCTATGAATGAGTTCCATGCGGCTCACACTATGTCGACACGGACGCTGATGATATAGTATACATACCTAGGGACGATTACGCAGAAAACATAGGTCACTTATCAGGCATATTTGACAAAGTTCAGGCACTCCTCATTCAAGCTCATGCTAGGAATTCCCAAACGTAAAATTTACGCCGTAAACCAGCTGAGTTTAATGTGGGAGACACTGTGTGGAAAAGGACTTTTTATCAGAGCGACAAGGATAAGTCCTTCTGTAAGAAACTAGCCCCTAAATTCGGGAAGTGCACAGTGATTAATAAAAAGTCGCCTCTCGTTTACGAGTTGTCGGACGCGTCTGGAAATTCTATTGGGTTTTGGCACATTAAGGACATAAAACTTATACACTATGGTGCCTAACTATTTGTTACAAACCGTAGAAGACTTTCCCTTCCATCTCTCTATATGCCGTCTTAGCTTGGACAGTAGCGGACTCATAGACCTAACTAAAGTCGGATTTTCCTTGTTAGCCACGTAAAATCCTCTCCTAAGGCGGGCGGTATTGTAACGTATGTCCGGTACTTACCGCGTTGCGTCACAGTACCGCCCATACGCTCGGCCAGTCAGAAAAAGCCATCGTCCGCACTCGCAAAGCCTGACCAAATATGGTCATAAACGGACTCTCACCCTGATGGAGGGCCCGGTATATAAAGGGGCCGACAGAGAGGCCGGCACCGCTACTCTAACGTCGCTTCTACTACCTACCTACTATAACTAAGCGTACCTACTGACCCTACGTCGTATCTACGCGTATCCTGGTCCCAGCTACGGGTAAGCACTACATTTACTGCGTTAGCGTACTGCCCATCTCTCTACCTGCTAGCTGAGGCCGGCTGACGCCGCCTGCCTGACTCTATTAGTTGTGGCTCTCCTAATGCTGCTTTCCTTCAGGTTCCAGGTCCACCTTGGAAGCTCCGGGCTACGCTCCTAGACCGCTACACCTGCTGCATCGCCTTCGGCGTCACCTCTGCCGAAGAGTCTGGCCTGCTCCGCTCATCGCACACACAACGCCGGCACCTGCCAGCTGAGCCAACGGCCTGCGAGGATCTGCCCGTTACGCGCAGCCCTACGAGCAACCTGCCCTGCACACTACCGGAAGGAACAGCGTGAGAGACTGCAGCCTTAGTGTTCAGGCCAGTGTCGTGTTGTTGGTCGGTCATACTTGGCATAGGAAGCGAGACAATACTCGGCAATAAACGCATCTGAACCTCTTCTGCGTTTTACTACTACCAGAACCCGCTACACACTAAGTCCCAAAACTGTCTCAAAACTGTCCACAAAAATACGTGATAATTGGTAAATGCAATACTAATACTATGACCGACCCGAGTACAACGAGTATCATAGTAAAATGAACCATTGATGAATTCAGCTCCCCCCCGCCCCTCTGCGCCTGCGCCACGCCCCGACGATGCGACAAACAGTATTAAATTGCTAGCAAAAATGAGCGTATCTAATTTCGTTGCAATAGTTAATTGTTTGTCTACGTTTGCCCGACGCGATGGCCTATCATATCAGTTCATATCACGGGAGTATGTAGCTATGCTTCGTGCGTACTTTTTGAGTGGAAAATCGCGAGTGCAGCTGTGTACCCATGGACATCTTATTGTGAGTGTACAAAAGTTATCCGGTCAGTGTCAAACAATTAAAACAGTGCATATTGGATGCTTTTGACAACGGTGGTGGACATTTCGAAGGACAATGGAAATACTTGTAAGTTTAGTAAATAATATGTACTTAAGTAAATAATAATTTGATGCGGGCGGCTCAAAATCGATCTGTGTTCTCCACACACCTTGAGAAAGGCCTATGTCCAGAAGTGGATGTCTCTAGGCTGACATGATGATGATAAAATAATATTTGTAAATAGCAGATGATTCTAACTTCATAAATACGCCAAAATTACTCTTTTCTTTTAGTCCAGAACACCATCTTTTATTTTGATATTTGTTTGCTTTCTAATTACATACCTCCGTATTTAATTACTTGTTAAACGATAAATTTTACCGGTCCTAAGCCCGAATGAAGTATGAAGGAGAGGGTAGAATTAACAAAATTAAAAAATAACTACCTACATTTATTATTTTTCTACATCATAAGTGCGACAGAGAGAATGCGAATGAGCAGGATGGAATATTATCAATGAATGGATTGTAAAATATGACTATGATTTAAGTGAGATTTTCTACAATAAACAAATGATAATAACTTTGCTCTTTATTGATATTATGAAATTCTTACGTTACATATATGATAATAATATCTTCGCTTCTGTCCTTAAAGTTTTTGTACTAATTAAAAAATAGCGGTGTATAAATTCAATTATAAAGTACTTCCACCTAATACCTGCCTTAACTATCTCTGCATCACCCTAAGGTAGACTGTTAGACAATGCCTAAGGCATTAAGTCCGCCTATGTACAGCATTGTGTTGGAAGTTTAATAAATAAAAAAATATATACAGAGGGTCTAGTACATAGAGGTAACATTAACACTAGAGTAGCAAACTCCTACAATCGACGTTCAAAATAGCGTGGTGACCAGCCGAGATAGAAGACGTAGCTTTGAAACCAAGAAGCATGTTAGAAAAAACCTATATTCATCTCTTTTGCACTCGTTAAAAGCAAGTTCCATAATGTCATTTCAAAAGTGATGACAATTGACCTTTCATCGAGAAATGCGGTGTTCTCCAGTTTAAAAATATTTTCCCATTTTTTTATTATTAGTATTACTTAACAGAAGGTTGTGTTTATGAGTATATTAAGTTTATTGTATGTATATTAATATGTGGGAATGTTCATTTGTTCCCTCGTTGCTACTTAGCTTTTCAGTAAATCCAGTATTGAACTATGCTTACAATTACTTCACATGATAACAAAATATACCTAATTATTGAGTTTCATAATATCTCGAGTGTTTTTATTATTACAATACTACTACTACATAGTAGTAGTCTTAAAGAAACGTGGTAATAGTAAGCTGAAAATTGTTTCAAATCATGAATGAATGTTTTGTCACTGCGGCAGTGTTCACATTTGCTGATGACTGGTTTCTAAGTAGCCGATAATCCATATCCATCCTCCCGGTTGAAATTGTTATATTTTTATTAATTTTTTAAAATTAATTTTTACCGTTTCACATAATATCCTGAAGTAAAACTCCCACAAAAGTGGGAGATCCAAAATTTTATTACTTGGTATCATTGTAAATAAAAACGATTATATGCGATTTTCTTTGTCATTTTCAACCAAATATCGTGAACAACAATGATGAATACATGTGGAATGATATGCCGCACTTATTCAAATTATTTTCTTTACGAGAATTGCAAGATTTCACAACGCATTTGCCCATTTCACCACATATTCCACGTTCGTATTATTTTCGTGTGCGGCAATTTTGACACAATAACATTGTTGTAACAGTATTAGGTCCAGACCCATAATAAACGGCAACACATCTCAGCGCTGTTTGCTTATCTAGTTGTAAGTAATAGATCAATGGTCTAGTACGAGTTTTACACGGTGACGATTGCCTACTCGACGTAAACTATTTTCATACATTTTCTAAATGCGCGAACTAGCGGACTCTATCCATCGCTACTGACCGCTTTAAGAAAATATATGGAAATAGTCCCCGTCGCCTTGGCTATCGTCACCGTGACGATCGAGTGCAAAACTCATACTAGACCCTCAGGTCTGATATGATGATGATCATATGCCATTGAATATTCAAATATGTATATTAAAATCATACTTATTCGTCGAATATTAAGATTTATAATTGATAGGTACTCAAAGGATGCCGAACAACAACGAAAAATCACATACGCTACGATTACCACAATTATACCTACATTACACTATAATTAAATTTGATATCATTTCTGATTTATCCGACAGGTTTAATATTTTCATGAATAGCTTATCCAATATTTAACCTTTTACTTATTAAGTCTACGTTACCAAAACAATTAATATTAAATCAGGCAATTGAAGTTGTGGTTGGCATCAGCGTGTTTTACATCGAAAAGGGAAATTAATCTTATTTAGAAAACACTGGCGGCTTGAGAACAAATAAAATTACACTTTAACTAGATGCCACTTGGTAACTGATACTGTTGTCAATTCATCAATTTTAGGTAAATCAAAATCATAAAATTATTACCATCGCTAGTAAATACATTTCATTTGACGGATAGTTTTACGTAAATTACCTTTCTCTTGAATCAGATTTTCTTCTAACTAAATAACACTCTATCAGGAATCCTTACAAATTTTATTGGTGTAAACCACAACCAAAATACTCACCTAAAAGTACTTGATATATGTTATTAAATACACATATCGGAAATGATGAAGACAGTCACGCAGAGAAATAGTAATAATGATATCATATATTCAAGTAACTAGACTCGTTGTGTTAGTAACACACAAAGCTTAACCTATGTTAGTAATACACAAATAAATACAATTCAAATAAAAAGCGTTGATAAGTTCAATCACTGTTGCACTACATGCCATGAGAGATGGCGCAACAGTGATTCACGTATAAGCAATCTAATCTATCAGCAATGGCCTTCAGAATGCCGCTGGAACTAGAACGTACCCTGTGTAGGGTACGTTCTAGTTCCAGCAGGGATGCACACCGCTTGCGCATTATTGTGAAGAAGCAATCACACCGTGCCTCCGCGAACATCCCCGACGCACTGCAAAAATGCGACAGTCCCAGCAGCACTCTGAAAGCAATAGTACACCGTTACATTACAAACTCCATAGAAATTACAGAATCAACGATATGATAAGCTGAAAACAGACTATGCAATACCAATATAAAAGATATAAAAAATGTTTTTAACATTTTGCTTAATGACACGAAAAGAGAATATTTTCCATGCACATTTAACGAGCAAGGCTGCAATCATGTGAAAACATTTGGAAGTAACCGTTAAAAACCACTGCGCTGTGTTTCGACACATGTCATTAAAACTCATAATGTGTAAATAAAGCGTGTCAGTTTGTTAAATTAAAGTTGGAATATTACTCTTCGTGGAGAATTATTTAACAGATTTTTATTTATTTTAAATGAATGCACTTCACTAAAGTAGTAATGTCTATTTTTTGCCGTCGGAAAAAGTCTAAGTATAATAATGTCTTAAGATCGATGAATAAAGTCACTTGATTTTTGTTAAGTTATTAGTAACGAAACTTAATACTGATCACCGTTTATTAGTCACATTACGAGTTCATTGCCCATAGGCAATAGTAATTACATATAATAGTAAGTACATATGTATCGCTCCTACATATACCTTACTTATGAGTAAGGTATAGGTAGGTGCAATACATATTTACTTATATTGTACTAAGTATAGTATACAATAAGTATACGTATTGCATTATAAATTACAATGTTTAAATACGCACTTTACTTAGCTATCACAAAATATATTTTCTCTCGCGAGTACCACTGCACCTAAGAATATACTATTGGAAATCTCTTTCCAATATTCCATATTCATAACTACATTTATACCTACTCCTACTTCGTAGTACGTAGTACATATACTACTGCTAGATGATTAGTACATATTAGTAGAAGACATAGTAGACGGTTTACACTCGCTCAACTCCTAAATCACAGCGTAACGCATGACAGCCATAACTGTCAACACAGTCGGTCAAGACGCCACAAGCTACGTGTCTCGTGTCTCGTGTCTCTAACAGCTTCAGGCCCAAGTCCGACCATTTACCAGTTAATATATCATTATATCTAGCAATTCAGAAAATATCAACAGTAAAGTGTCTATTCATCTAGCGTTTATCCGTTGCAACCGAGACATTTCTTCCTTTAAGCACGGGATTCGCTCTTTAGTCTAGCCCGATTTGATAAAATATTTAGCATTAAAGTACAATGTTTACACAGTATATATTTGCAGGTAATCAGGCATGTCATAGCTGGGTCTTTTCATCATTAACATTTTATAGGCCTTATGTTAGCTATCCAAGCTATAACTGCTTATCACCTGACAAATAGCAAATTATGTAAACAAATATCTTTAAAGACTAACCTCACCCAAGTTAGTATAACATTAAAAGCAACTAAGAAGTTGATTTGATCTAAAATAGGCAAGACGACAAATAGAAACATTATTGTACGTTGATTTTGAAAGAGTCGGTGGCTTAATTACACAATCCTTCGACTTTCGTGGTACAATGCTGAGTAAGCCATTGGACGCTTCTACCGAAACCAAGAAATTAAAACAAGAACTTTCTTTTTAAAAATGCAGAGAGCAGTAACTGGTTAGCAGGGATTGCTTGGTCTGTAATGTAAAACGACTTAATCAATGTCCTAAACAACATATATTAACACCATTGGTATTTCCAATTTTTCTATAGATCCCAAAATGAAATCTTAATTTGACGTGACTTTACGTGACGAAATACATATGTCGTAAAATAAATATACAAACACGTGTATCAAGAAAATTGGGTTCATTAAGTTAAAGAGTTCTTTAGAGAGAGAACTTTAATTAAATATGTTTGGTTATCAAGTTTATGATGCTAATAAGTTTTAGAATTTATAGCTATGGGTAAACATAAGACAAACACGTATACGTACATGTATTACTTATAGAATAGAACTTATGTTTAGTTTGAGAAGTTTTATTATTAATTTTGTAAAGTCTAACAAAGCGTTAATATTTGTTGTAATATCGATCTCATAGTAATTTATCGGGCGGCTCAACTAGGTAACTGAAAAGTGTCTAACATTAAAATCCAATTAAAACTTGACGAGGTAAATCCTACGATTGCGAGGCAAATACTTAGGTTTGCAAGTTTATTTCAAACTAATTTTATAATAATTATAGTTATTCGTTTATTGATAAAATTTGAGTGACGAAGAAGTTTTAAATTGCACTTTGTACTATTGATAAATTGGATGAATGTCCGTTTTATAGTAGTCCCAGTATTTGGTTATGATTTTATGCGATGCTTTCCATCGTTAAAAATCTAATTCGTTCAGTGGAGCTTTCAGAAAATCCTTTTATCTGCAAATCGAACTATCGTGAACGATTATTAATTATTTTTAACGTTCTTTCGGCAAACCGAGTTGCCGGTGAAAAGGTAGCGGCTGCAAATGTTGTCTTTATACCTATAAACAGTTATTTGTATGTATTGAACATACAAATAACTGTTTATAGGTATCGTTCAAGGGTAATTATGTATAATTCAGAGTTCCGTGTAAATGTAGGACAATACTAAATAAATTGACGGACACAGTGGACTGCAGTATGTGGTACAGGCCGGTAGTTAGCAAAAGGAAAACTTATTTTACGCAAGGAAACTTTGCATTTTAGAAGCAGTGGCCAGTAAATAATCCACAGTTCATACATTTCGTTTGTTGAATGTTGTATAATTTTAATGAACTATTAATGAAACAAAATATTTTTCCATATTCCGGAAGACCTTTAAATTGTTCAATAATTTCTAATTTAATATTTTGTTGCATAGTATACCATAAACCATAATTCTCAAAATTTACCATCATCGCATTGCCCTACGTTTCTAAATATGTTTTCGTAACAAATTCAAATAAATATCTGTTCAATCAATCAATACTTAGCAAAATACGTACTTTATCCCTTTAGCTAACGTCATATGGGCAAGGGTAAGGTAAAATCTTATTCACTGTTCATTACTTTTCTATTATACAAAAGTTCAATAGTTCTTAGAGGGACAAATGGTCAGGCCACATATTTTATTCTGAAGTGTAGAGTCTGGAAAGTTAGGGCTTGTAGAGGTAGAAGTTTGGTTCTACATGAGATTTGATAACTTTTGACAGTGTGAGCCATGTGGTCTCGTCTTAGCAACATTAACATGTTCTGGGTGAATTATATATACGGAAAAACAAAGAACGTGTCATTCAACCCGAATTGCTCATATAAGACATACATTATCAGAATAACCTTTATTACATAATTTTGCTTATAAAAACTTCGCGAAGCACGAAAATCTTAGTCTAAAACTCATATACGATATTCAAATTATTGCTCACGAAAACAACTAGAACTACATACATACAAAGACTCACGCCTGTTTCCTGGAGGGGTAGGCAGAGATTACGGAACTTCATCCTGACCCAAACACACTTACCTTGTATATTTGCTTGGTCAATCTTTCGTCATCCATCGGCCGATGCTCCAGCACAAGTTAAATAAACGCTGCAGCTGACTAACTATGATGACCTGTCCAGCCTTCAGCATTTCGACTGTAATAATAATTATCATACCCTGCAGCCTTACCTAATTTCATACTGGTCAGTGCCTTCAAAATCTCATCCTAGAAAAAAAAAACTAGAACTAGTATCTATAAAATAAAGTATCAGCACCTTTCCAATAAATATGTCAAATTTGAAGTATCAAATTTACTTACGGATCACATACCCCATACATCTCTTTAAAAATATTATACAAAGAGCTTCCACGAAGCACTTGAAAACCCGTTTTATATTTATTAACCATATTAACATATTTTCAAGTAAAGAACTATGCTTGTTATATTAATAATCCAATTTCCATGAAATATACTTGATCGTCCCGCATAAAGGTATGTATTCTTTGCAGTCTTTTGTGGCAGAATTTGTATGTTTCATTGTTTTATGATTGGTAAAGCCTTGCTAGTATCAGAAGCGGTGAATACGCCAACTGGACAAAATCACAGAATATTGAAAATCACGTCAAACGTCAAATCACAGTATCTATACTGTTCCGTCACCATCATTCTTTGAGTGAGAGCTTCGGAGGTCTGGACACCATAACGGCACTTCGCAGTACGGCGCTGACACGAATCTTGGTTTTTTTTTACTGGTGCAATAAAGTGACAAGTTGATCGTTGGGATATTGCAGCTCTGTAGCGATTAACTTCTCATCCACCAACCTGCCTTTCCATCGTCATACACTTATTTTCTTTAAGCACTGACTTTTTGCTTTGCCTCCGTAATGCTTACATTACACTACTCCTAGGTATATACCTAGTCACGGTTGTGGTTTACTATTAGGAGGACTGCTATATAAAAAGACAAAATAAAAAGCCTAACCCAGGCGTTGTCAACCGCAATGGAGTAAGAAAACACAAATTGATATTCTGTATTACGTAGAATGTTAAGTAATTCAACCCTAGATCGGCGGGCAGAATATAAATTACACTTTCGATAGGCTTAGGCCTACTGCGACGTTGGTTGAGCCAAATTACTAAGCGTTAATGAAGCTGTCTTTAAGTAATTGCTTTACTAATCCATTGTATAATGATATTACATTGCCACCTTAGGTACATCTGTATGTTCTAGTTGGGTGACTTCAATATTGTCTCTGCTTAATATGAAGCATAAACTATAGTATAGATATATCAACGACCGGTCTCACCACAGTCTGATAGGTACCGGATCAATTACTTACCGGGCAAATATCTTCATACAAATTTCGTTGTCATTTTTTATTTTATCGGGTGGTGAAGTGGCCCTAAACCTTAATATCGTCTAGATTACTCTAGTAGATGCTTGCCTTCACTTTTGATACAGGTACTTACTTCAAAAAGAGTCCGTAATGGTACCGCCCTTGGCCATATACCTACAATGGCAACTAACACCGCTGCTTCGAACAAGAAAGAATTATAATTAAATCTGTGTGTTCGAGAACTAGTAGTACTTACCACTTCTAAATTTTACGGTGCGGTTATACTTAACGGGTAAAAATACGGCGGTAAGATTTCTCCTTCTCAGAGATTTAATTGATATTTTAAGGTTAGAGCAATAAACCCTTAAGAGAACCAAGAATTTCCTATACTGTGAGTCTAAAATAAAATATGGGCTACTGCATAATGTCTTTAACAAAATGCAATCTTCATAGAATAATAATTAATAGCTAACATATAGCTAGCTATAATAGACAACATTGAAAATAAGAGATCAAAACTATGTATTAATATTACGTACTCGATCTACGCGTACATTGGTATTCGTGATTGCAAGAATAGAAGATTGATATATTATTTAATCACACCGATTCAGTAAATCCGTTTTCTATAGAGCATTTTCATAGTTTAGATATAGGAATTTGATCCCAAGTCCAATTTCTTAATCTATCGCAGAATATGAAATGATGTTAATCATTTTGTTAGTTTTGTAGGGCCAAATGCTTTTTAAATGCCATTCAGAACCGTCTACTCCATCTTTGACCAGCAAATAACTAAAGATATAATGAGAATCGGTAATTCTACAGTCTCTCAAGAGAGGTTGAGTAACAGGCACTAAATTCTCAGGCTCGTATAGTTTCCTCAATTAAGAAACGGTTTCAGCGGATTAGAAAAGGTCTCAAGGAATTCGTTTGCAATGTTATTTTCGGCAAGCAATTAGTAAAGTTCTCTAATAGTCTGATTTGGTAAAAGATAGAGAGTAGAAGTGATAAACGTGTTTAGACCGTTATTCTTATTTTTATAACAGTTGCAGCCAAAACTACCGTCATGAATGACAACGATAGTTATAGTAACGTTTGGATAAATTGTAATAAATTCGGTGGATGTTTAATCATGGTTAACCTATAAAATATTGTTATTCAGGGTGCGTCAGTGAATAGGCAAATTGTCACATAAACTAGTTATCAGTCTTACATACTTACGCTTCGCGTCGGCGTCTATTAGGGCCGACATTTGTACGCCTCTTGTTAGTTCACCTGTGAAACTGGGAATAATTAATTTCATACCCGTGTAAACCTTTGTATAGAATTGTTTATTCGAACGTTATACTGTTACACAACACATTACCTACCCTATTTTAATTTAATGGTAATACGCATACACTATAGGGACACATACCTGTTAGGGATTACCATTGTGAATAAATATTTTCACCCTTAAAGTTCATATTCTTACTGGTCCTTAATTAATCCGTTTATATTTCCTAAACATGAATGTAACTTCAGTGATGTTTTCAATAAAGTAATAGAGGAAATTCGTTGTTGGCTGCCTTGGCCGGCAACTTTTTATGTGTTGTGGCGAATGGATCAGAGCGTCATTTCCCACGAGTGTTGTAAGAGTAAAGCAAAGGCAAGCGTACTTCAGAAGGGATGGACAGCAACATGCCATTAATCTACCAGCCGACACGGACTAACTTGGTGATTCATCTACTTTTTACAGTTACTGTTTACTAATCATATATCCACAAATGTCAGGGCCAGCATTATGTGGCTCAATTTTACCACAAGTTCAACGTAATGCAGGCTAAAGTTTAAAATGTTATTAATACCTACAGCCAACAACCTCAGTTTTGTGAAACTTGTTTTCACACTTTTCCATGGGAACTAAACGTTCCTTCCGTTGTGTCAAAGCAGCTACATGTAAAACCTCAGTAGAATCTATTTCAAATGTTTTTACCGAAACTTTATCCTTGTATTCGTATTTGAAAACAATGTTTGTAGAAATTGAGTTTTATTTTCTGGCTTAGGATTATGTAATTAATATATATGTAATTATTACTGATACTGAAGGATCCTGATTAGCACGTATGTGATTATAAAAAGCGTTTACAGTAAGGACGCACCAAAGAGCATCTTCAGTATGGTGCTCAAAATACTATTAAGGCACTTATTATTCAAACAGCACACGTTCGCAGCGTGGCAAACGGAAAAATCCAATTAACTTCATACGAAGAGTTCCAGCCAAACTCGACGCCCCTACTTCCAAACCACTCCACGCCACTCACACTAACGACTATTTTTCAATAACATTAATGGAATAACCTCTACCTCATTACGCCGCCAGTTATATTACACAGACAGAACGCTCCCTATCAAAGAAACATTTTAGTATAATATTTCAATTTCGATATACTAAATAAATAACAAGTTATCTTTGTTATTTCGCCGTCCTAAAACTCGGGGGTGTACTGGGTTTTAATTTTTTTATACCAATTTGTAAGTGTATTTACAATACAACATAGTTCAATATAAAGAAAAGAGTGAGAGAATAATAGAATTAAAATAAAGTTGCGAAATTAGAAAATACAATTCTAAAGACAAATATATTTCAATTGTGACAGGGCCACGTGGGAATAGTGAACCTGAAGTAACTGGGGTAATGTTGAATAAAAAATAGGGAAACATCCTTTCAAGTCCTATATTTCAAGCTTAGCGAAGGCTTACAAAGTTTGTTTACAATATAATGAAATTGACTACATAAATAACATATACTTCAAAAAATGTGAGTGTTTTCAGTTACGGAATTCATATTAGATGGATTCATGTTTAGTAATATTATTGTCACTTTATAAAACATTTTTATTAATTTCATATACGTATTTGTAGAAGTTTCATTGTCAGAAACATAATAAATATGTAAACTTCCTCGCATCTAAATTGCTAAATCGCCAATTTACTGAAAACAAAGTACATATCTGTTGTGTGTATTATTGATATAATTATATTTGGCCTCGCCTTGCGCAGGTCGTGAATATTTCATATCGATACAATCAACACGTCCATTTGCCTGTAATTTAGTGACAATGTTCTATTTAGCTATAGATAATAGTAATTTAATGTGAATTGATGTGATTTTGTGAAACGCCTGTTGAAGATATATTACTACTAGGAAACACAAGTCAAACACGTGGCTCCGTTTATATCAATTACGAGTTTACACGGTGGCCGCGTATCAAAGAGGAAAATATTTCATCGAAGTTTTGCGGTGTACTATTGTTTAACTACTACCCACTGCAGATAAAATGTGTCGTGTGTCATTCTACGTCATGTTAACTTCCCTTGTAAAAATTACATTTATCATGCGGGTTTTGTCGAGTATTTATTGAATAACTCACACACATGTTAATGACAACGACCAACTTAATGTATTTAGGTATTGCTATTAGGATGCATATTCATTATGCATAAATATTAATTATCCATGAATTATGCTGCCGATCTTACTGTTCGCATTATCTATCTCATGATATTATGCACAAATTAATTATAGATAATTGCGTTTGGTAAGGTTGATGAGAAATATTAGTAGCCGCCTTATTGTACCTACCTAAAATGCCATATCCTAATATCATGTACCTATGTTATTGTTTATACTATTAATTGAACATCTATCTTATTTATGCCGTTGACGTTTCAAATTTTATTTACGTTTAAGTAAGTATTTATTTGAAGATAAAACATTATAATTTCAATAAATATCATATTATATAAATAACAAATATTAATATCATATATTACATAGACCATATTCTACAGTCGCATATGCATATTTCAGGAAATAAATGCCTCTAGAAATCTTTGAGGACTACGCGCACACACTTTATAAACGAGCGTTTCCTGTCCCCGTGTCCTTATAACGAGTTGTGTAAAGAGCTCCATCTGTGAAGCACAGCATTCTCGTGCAGTACGTAATTACCTATCTGCATTTATTGATTGGATCTACGTGGCGCTTCTACGACGCAGTTCCATGGAGGCCATCAATGGGGTCACGCGACCTGTCATTTGCAAAGGGATTTGCACCCTTTAGCGTTTCACCCGCCAAATTTATTGGCATCGTCGACCTCTACCTCAGCTAACGAATGAAGTTTTTTTAGAACAAATTGGATTTTATGGTAGATACGTACGTCACGTCTGAATAACGTTATCGCAATACAATTGTCGATACCGACGCGATTACAAATCGAATGTGCGTCGGCGAAACATTTTCTCTTGATGCGAAAAATATGAGAACGCAACAAAGAGCATTGATTTACCTATTCAGAACGAATCGGTGTTCGCTGGGGAGAGTGAAATAGGAATCGTGAAAGAATATTTAAAGCGTTAGGCCTGAACTTATCTGAAAATTTCCGGTCATTGAAGCGGGGGGCAATGGCTCAACAAAATATAGTCGCCACTTTCAACGTTATTACCTTTTTCCACAAACCCAGCAACATCGCTTTATCATTTTTATTGGATACTAGCTTTTGCCCGCGGTTTCGCTCGCGTTAAGAAGTATTATTATTAATTAGGTATATTTTTTGCGGCTTTACTTTTGTCTAGCGTGTGTAAAATTAGGGCCTACAAAACTTCTTTGTAGACAATATTCTTAACTAATCTGTCATTAGGCGCTAAAACTATCAAGCTATTGGGTGAACTTACTCGTGAGCAAGCAACTTAAAACTGTCCATGAGAGAAGCAATGTTCTCTCAAGTCAATACCCGCAAATTTGAGAGGTTGCCCCTGAGACTTAATTATTGTCATGGCAAAGCAGACTTTTAGGGGAAACTGTAATCGTTTAAATTCGAACGGTATATCATTCGGTATTAATGGGATTCGTGGTATAAATACAGTTTCTCCTTTCGCATACCCAGTTAATATACTGGCTTCCACTATATTGCGATGAAACGCTTTCACTTGCAGTCTCGTACCGTTACAAAGTTTTGGTGGTTTTAAATTTCGCAACAACATAATTGGAGTGCCCACACGCAAAATAAGCTTATGATAAGATAAACCTGGTGGTTTCAATGAATTTAAAAATTCTACAGGGTAATTAGTAGCGTCATATGTATTAACCACTAAAATAACTGCAATTGTTTGATTAAATTTGGTCTCAAATCAGGAAATTCAGAACATCGAATATTAGCTTCTCTATCATCTTCACTGACGAAATAAATTTGCAGAAACTGTGCATCCTGCCCAGGTTCTGCTAATATACTTCCAATTAAATGATAGGCTTATCCTTGAACTTTAAAAGTTGGTGAAAAACCGCCTTCTTTTATTTGTTTTCCACCAAAAGAAGTCATTAGAAAACAGGCATTATATTTTCGGATATGATCCATGAAGGGTACATGATTTGGGTGTAAATCATGAACCAGACTGTAAAGCGGTTCAGGCAGTTGTTTAAACGGCTCAAGTTGTACTTTACCGAAGCTACAACACATGCCAGGTGTCTCATCTTTCCACTTCAAGTCGTAACACCACTGACACTTGTACGTCATAGAACCTAAGACTACAATGCTGTCAGTTCCACAAGCAATATCTGGTTCATTCGCCGAACCCGAAAGCAACTTGCTTCTCCATACACGCTACATTGTATTTTCTCTATACCGTGACTGAATCACTCTATGCACTTCGGTATTCCTGGCCTGATATAGTGCATATGTTTTTCGGGATTTGCAGCCTGGTAGGTGGCGACAGCTTGCCTCTGTACATCAGGTTTTTTTTTTCTTATATTCAGACACAGCTTTACGGTGGGATTCAAGTACAGTTTGTCTATATTTTTTGTGCCTTTTTAATTGATTATTTTGTGTGTAATTAGTAAACCTTGGCCTACTTTTGTTTTTCTTTTTTTCTATTAATGTCACAGACTCAGTCAATAAACTTCCTGTTAAATTTTCATCATAATTTAATGAAGATACAATAGGTGAATGGTCACGCTCTATAACAAGTACATCCTGACAACCCTTTTCAACTTTAAGTTGCGAAGGTGTATCAATTCCAAAATCATGTTCTTCTACAGCTACCCCCATACTACGCCGAGTAATTTTCTGTGCTGCTATGGGAAGATAGGCATCAAAATGCCCACTGGACAAATCTTGGCTGAATCATAATCGCCTTACCGGATAGTCGTTAGATCCAGATTCCGTATATATGAGACCGATTCTATAAACTTCAAACTTAAATGGGAATATTAATTCTGCTGCTATTAAAGCCTTGTATTCATTAGGCAACATTTGTTGATAAACTGTTTATGACGTGTTTATCATCAAGTTTACCGTAAACACTATTTCTGAAACATGGCCGTCCACACTTACCAGTTGTTGTTAGGATGGCACCCGAAGAGGTAGTGATGCTCTGTGCTGCTTACATAATAATTCATAAGATTCATCATCACTGCAGCCTTTCACTTCCTACTCACGCCCACTGCTGGACATAGGCCTCTCGTAATTTGCGTCACAATAGTAGTAGCTGGCCAGACGGGTTGGTATAGGGTTTGATGTCGAGTATTCCGTCTCTACGTGCAAAGATGGTATTTGCATCGTATTATCCCTTTGTCACCTCTTACGGCACCCATGGGAAGATCGGGGGTGGCGACACTTGTATTCTATGCCGTGAACCACTCGGCGAATGGTGAATTCATAAGAGTACTACTAGAAAAAAAAGAAGAAAACATTGTAGATTCGGAATTATCTCTATGAGCATCGAATCTTGGTTGTTGGACCACACTACTTCTATGTCAATAAACCCGCGCAACACACGTCCACACCTGTTGACTTTTGCTTATAAACAAAATGTTTCGGCTTGCTCTCCATTCGATCGGGGAGCACGGCAACATGTTTCAGAAACAATGTTTCATCACATTTGTTTATGAACTGTTTATAAACTATATCCAGACATGATGAAACACTGTTAATAAACTGTTTATAAACAGTGTTTATCAACAAATGTTGCCTAATGAATACAAGGCTTAACTCACAATGTCCGCCGTAAGTAGCATTTTTCATCATATCAGCAAAATATTCGTCAGGTTTAAGTAGTTATTACCTTTCCTGTCGTGGGTCGTAATTGAAAACGCGCTCCAGTCATTAACGACATATCTGACTGATCTGATCTATCTTGTGTTCCGTACATTAAATAAGAGAGAGCACGAAACAAACATGCACCGTCACCAACAATAGGGACGACAGTAAATTCTTCAACATCTCCATTAACGTTCAGATTTTCTTTAGCCATTTAGCCTATACTTAAACCAAACGAAAACAAAACAAATGCCAAATACAAAGCAGAGTCTATAACCAAAACTACTAAACCGAAACAAAGCAAATGCAATCCAAAATATGCCAAGAAAAGAACGGCCAAAATCGTCAAATATAATCCGATAGAAATATTTAGGTATATTATGTACTATACATCAACCAAAACAATTTTAACGATCAACAACATCCAACCAACTGCGTACAACTAACCTACCTGATGACGAAAGTTAAATAATAACTGGAGAGGGTCATTAACCCGCGGGAAATCTTAACACCGCGATTCAGAAAAATGACGTTGTTGCACAACGCCATTTTGTCAACATTTAGAACTAAAAATTATTTTGTTCGTCTTAATTTATTCGTTTCATTAGGTACTGATAGTTCAAACTAATACATTTACATCCTCCATCATCCCTTATTTTATCCCCATGGGGGTAGAATTTATCAAAATCCTATTTAAGCGGACGTCTTCATCATAGTAGCTCCAATCTTTAATTTCAGTTCAATCAATCGAAAATCTAAGAAGATTTATACAAACTTTCATCCCCTATTTTATCCCCTTAGGGGAGGATTTATCAAAATCCTTTCTTAGGAGATGCCTACGCCATAGTAGCTATATGCATGCAAAGTCTCAGCCCGATCGGTTTAAAATTGACAAATTTTCATACAAACTTTCATGCCCTATTTTATCCTCTTGATGTTCTAGAACAACAGTAAGTTATGGAGGTTCTTTGTGTTATTGTGTTTTTAACCTGAAACAGCTTAGTTTTTGTGCTTTTTTGTATTTGTGCATATTTTAGCGAAAAACATTTAATTACACCTTATAACAGCCATATAAGCTGTAAATAAAGAAATCTCTTTGTTTTAACTATAACAACAGCTACATTTAAGTAAGACTGACATTTAAGTCCGTTTAAGATAGGAAACATACGGTGACTTTCGAATAATTATATTTCATGCGTATCACAGTATCACCTTTACCGTGAAAAATAATTATGTAATAAAATATTAAGACTATCCAATCCACTGATTTTTTAAACGTGTCTTGTCTTCGATTCAAATCGATCGTTGAGTCTTCGCTTGAATTTTTATAAGTAGACTAGAGGATGCCAGCGGCTTCGCCCACACTATATCTTATACACTATATCCTTTCTTAGGGGATGCCTACGCCATAGTAGCTATATGCATGCAAAGTCTCATCCCAATCGGTTTTAAATTGACAAAGTTTCATACAAACTTTCATTCCCTATTTTATCCCTTTGGGGGTAGAATTTATCAAAAGCCTTTCTTAGCGAATGCCTACGTCATAACATCTACCTGTATGCCAAATTTCAGCTTGATCCCTCCAGTGGTTTGGGCTGTGCGTTGATAGATCACTATATCAGTCAGTCATTTATATTTAGATTTAAAATGTCATCAGTTTCATATATATTTAGATTTAAAATGTTGAGCTTTCTAGCTGTTGAAATGTTTGTGCCTGAAGGAAATATTTGTTAAGAATTCCCTAGAAATCTCTGTACTTATAAGTTAAGAAAATGAGATTCTTTAAATAAATACTATGATAAACCGTAAATACCAATAAATATTTAACCAGATTTTGATTACTTCAATATTCCTTATTACTGTTAGTTAAGGATACAAAAATCATATAGGCTTGAATGGTGTGTGGCGACTTATTATTTTAATATCTAGGTACTTATTTATAGATATACAGGCATTATAAATTACTTGTTAAATAGTCATCTCTGAACAATTCTTTGAAACTTATGAATCGTTCGTAGACGTCGTCAGGATCATTGTGGCAGAATGTTTGTTTTGACACAAAAGAGGGGTTTGTCGATTAGCGAGCATGTGCCCGGACTCGGCAGCCGGCAAACCCTTTATCTCGGAGCGCCAGCTCCGCACCCGCGCCGCTAATATTATCGCTCCCGTAAATGAAATCAGAAATTGACGACTTTTCAACAAACCTTTATTTCATAAGCTGACAAAACTCAAATTGAAATCGATCTTTTCTTTGTTATTTAACGTTATTGTTTTAGATTTATAATTATAAGTCTGTATGTTAAATATAATGATTATTTTAGAATGGATAATGTTTCATCCTCCTAGCGTTATCCCAGTTTCAATCTGGGGTCCGCTTACTAGTCTAACCGGATTTGGCTGAATATTAGCTTTTCCACGGAGCGACTGCCTGTCTGACCTCCACAACCCGAAGGGATAATAATATCCCATGGTTTAGACTAGTGTCAGTTTATTTAGAAGGTACTGACGCCCTATAACGACTGTCAAAGATCTTCATGACAACCGGGACCGACGGCTTAACGTGCTCTCCGAGGCACGGGACAAGCGATAATTGACTATTTAATACGCACATAACTCCGAAAAGTCATTGGTGCGCGCCCTGGATTCGAACCCGATACCCTCTGCGTGGCAGTCTGTTGGTATCTCCACTAGGCTATCGCTGCCTTTAGAATGGATAATGTTTATTTATATAAATTGATATATGTAATTGGTTAAAAAGTATAAACAGCGTACCCCTATACTGGGTGAAGTATTATTCTTTCAATGTCCTTATGGGCAAGATTAAGTTCAATGCCTGTTAAATCTCATGATACCAGAAATGCAAGTGTCTGTTTTAAACAAAGAAAACTTAAAACAGGTTGGTTTTCAAGTCGGGCCGAAAAGTCCCGCTGTTAAGATAAAAGGGAATAGTCGCGCGGTACCGTAAGTATTTCTCAATACACTGCTGGCTGGCAAAGAAAGAATCTTATGAGCCATTATTGCGAATTTATGTAGTTAAAATAAAAACTAATTGCCTATAATAGTTATGATAATGTGCAGATTGTTCAGAATGTTTGAGCCTGGTTAGCGTTTATTGGTGAGTATGGGTTAAAAGGTGTTCTTACTTATTAGCTAACTTCTATGCTAATCCCGGGTAAGCAGTTTTCTACTGAAACTATTAATATTCGTGAAGACTAACTACGATTTTGGGCAGATATATTGGGTTGAACTCAGTGACGTTTACTTGAACGACTGTCGCGCACAAGGCATCACATAGTTATCTCTTTCCAATAGGTACATAGCTTAGGAGGCTAATGTAGGTGGTGTTATAATATAGACAGTTATTATAACGTTATTTATATTATTATGTTTTGTGACAGGGTCCGTGTGGTGTCAGATTACGAATACAGAATGTCACCACCCCATATCATCCCATGGGTGTCGTAAGAGCCGACAGAGGAAGCATATTATGCAGAGAACAGCACTGTAAAGAGAAGGAAAACTTGATACAAACCCTATACCAACCCGTTTGGCCAGCGTGGTATAGTAGGCCAATTCCACCCTTCAAAGGAGAGGCCTAGTCCAGCAGTGGAACGTTAAAGGCTGATAATTATGATGATGATGTGACAGGGGCTTCTTACTTACTCCCGGTTCTACTACCTTTGGATGGGTCAAAATTGGAATTTGTATGAGATGACACAATTACTTTAACAAGACAACAGTAGCGGTAAAACTGACCCCATTGTAATTGTTACAACTTAAGGTAACAATAATTGTAACAGCCAATTTCAGTGCAAAAAAGAAAATATGGAAAAAAAACGTCGCGGATTAGGCGTGGAAACACTTAACATCAAGTCGTCACTTGTAAAATGTGTACATACAGACATTAAAGGGCTCATCACTAGTGATGGCCAGTTTCAACAAATTGCTATTACTTACCTATTTATCACACAAAGGTTGAACCTTAAACTGGCAGCGGGACCCGTGCCACCAAAGAGTTACAGAAAATTAGAAAAGGTCACCCATTCTCAGAAAAAGAAAAAGCGCGCGGAATGTTGTTTTAAATTCATACGAATTTATGTGAATTGAAAATCCTAAAGGGCTGTTGCATAATTAATATGCCGACTCGGCAAACAAAGTTCTAGGAAGATCTTTTGTTCATCTCATGGTATATTTTCGTTAGTAAACATAATTAGCAGATCAGTGTAGTCAAAACAAATATCTCATTAGACAAATATAACAATTTAATTAAGGGGCATTCTGACAGTAGATCACGCTGCGGCTCTGTGCCATGGACCGGCGCGGCGTCAACCTACTTGTTTATTTATTACTTTATTACCCCACTCAACGTTGAGTGGCGGGAAAGAGCCACAATGCGACCCCGCACTGATTGAATATTAAACATTCCTGTAGCCGTACCGTTCAAACTTAAGCATATATTTTGTTTTTCAATATTGTCAACTTCCAAGTTTTCATAAAACAGGCGTTATTGAATAATATTAAGACTTGTGGTAGAAGATGAGCAATTCCTATTTAGAAAATCTTTGCACCGTAATTCTTCTTTAGCAGGTGTAGTACAATTTGGTGTTTAAGAATTTAGTGTATAGTTATTGTAAGTCCAATTGATTCAACTTTTCCCAAAGGTCTGTCTGTAGTTACTGCGCACGATCCTGCAACTATTGACCATTTTATTTTCTGTTCTCGACACAAAATGAAACAATGCTGTGTAAATAAAAATATTTCCTTCAGTTCGTAAAATTAAGTCGCCCGGGTAAGTTTCCTTTCGAGCGACTTTGAAAGTTTTGATCTGAAACATTATAAACCTTTTTACAGCCACTGTTACGAGTAATTTTGTAGCAATTAAATATTTAGTGGATAGGAACCGAAGTAAAAGTTATTTGTAAACATCTATAGATTATGAAGGAGTCAGTAACGATCGATTTTAAACTTTCGCGATTTGTATACATCATACAAAATAAATTAGCGGGTCTTAATTGCGTACAATCAATTTATTTAAGGTATAAATACCTATTTGTTTCCGACGTTTCGCTCGTCTTGCACCGAGCGTGGTCGCGGAGAGACTGATGAGAGCTCAGCGCCGTCTTGTGGAAGCGCGGGTTTCGACACCTACTCTCACTTGGTGTTTATTTAAGTTCGTACTGTCGGTACTCCGACACACTACACTAACGACGTCTACATACTGATGAGATTTATCTCTGTGGCGGTATTTACATTTGCTGATAACTGGATTCCAAGTAGCCGATAATCAAGATCCATCCTCCCGGTTGAAATTGTTATATTTCTTGATTTCTACCGCTTCAAGTACTATCCTGGAGTAATAGTGACGGTCGGTGGATAAGACTTGTGGCTGATGCAGTTCTGTCCAGTGGTTTGGTCCAGACTCCAACAAATGCTCAGCTATAGCCGAGTTATTAATATGTCGGTTTTTCACAGCTGCGATATGTTCCTTTACTCTTTCAGCCATTGTACGTCTGCCCAATATGTGAACTACCGCAGCTGCAATCGACTTTGTAGACGCCAGGTGTTTGGAGAGGAATGACATCCTTCGGGGTACGCTGATTATGTGGTATCTTAGAGAGCGGACTGTATACAGTCTTGGTGGAGTATTTCTTGAGTACTGTTCCAACCTTGGCTGTCACTCCCTTTAGATACGGCATGTAAGCCGGCACTCTGTTTACTTCAGGTCTACGATCTTTCCTCTTCAGACGGAGTATCTTCTTCTTGTATCCGTTGCGCCTAAGTACCTCCTGACAACAAAACAAAACAAATAGGTATTTATACGTTAAATAAATTAATTGTACGCGATTAAGACCCGCTAATTTATTTTGTATGAGTCAGTAATGCTCCGTGAAAACATAATGACTGTCTTTATGTTTAACCCATTCGCTGTCCGACGCGAGACACAATAGAAAATCAATTGTTATGAATCACATATGATGCACGGGACAGTGAAACTGTTAAGGCATACATTATGTAAATACTAGTTCATATTTAGAAAGTAATAAATAAATTAAAATTCTATATATAATTAAGTGCCGAAAAAGTGAACACAACATTGCGATTTTATAAATTCAATTTATTTTTAATTATCAGTATTTTTTAAATTTTACTTCATCAAAATAGTTCATAATAGTCCCCGTTGCCATAATATATATTGAGTTGTGTTGATGACACCTAATAATTGAGTGTTACTACTCACCACCTACCAGCTGTACATATCACTTATCACTTAACACATTGTGACAAATAAACCACTATGTCTCAACTACAAGACATTGAGTCCGCACAAAGAAGCCTAGAAGAGAGTTTTATGAAGATGATGGAAGCTCTTAAGGCGCAGTTACACAGTGGTGGCTCGTCCAAAGACACTGTAGCACGGGTTGCAGAGGAGTTCCGGACTTTCCGTGAGCTGGTCTTCAGCATGCTGGTCTTACTTCGGCAGCAAATACAGGAATGTCAAAAGCAGCTTGACATTGTGGAGACAAGACACCGACATAAGGACGTGTGCCCGAGGCCGAGAATGAGAGCTGTGTCGCCACCATCCTGGGTATTATGCAGAATAAAATGGAGCTGAATGACATCGCTGCCGCTGACATCCGCAGTTGCCACCGAATCGGCGCTCTCAAAAAAGAAAGCAAGCGTCCTATACTAGTTCGGTTCGCCAGAGTGGACGTTAGATCTTCTGCATGGCGTGCCAAAACTGCTTTGAAGGGGTCGTCGGCATCAGTAAGGGAGTTTCTTACGAAAGCACGTCAGGCTGTATTTGGGAGGGCCCGGATACATTTTGGCTTGAGAAATTGTTGGACCCAAGATGGCAATATCGTCATAAAAGCATCGGATGGTAGTCGCCACAAGATAGTTGCAGAGACCGAGCTCAGTGGGCTGATGCAGAGGTATCCCAAAGCTTCGAGCAGCACTTCATCAGAGACCAGGAGCGTTGCGGGGCACCCTGCATCTTCTAGCGCACCCGGGAATGCCAAGAACTTGCCGCGTAAATAGTATTTTCTGTACATATTTATGTTTTCGCATCTCTGTTATCCCTGTGTTTATCGTTTACTAACATCATTATTCCTCAACGCACCCTCAATTATTATTTTTATGTTAGTCTTGTTTACAAAGAGTGTTACTAATTATTACCTACTTAATGTGACAGTTTTCAACTTTTCAATGACACTTATATTGACACACTATTGACATAAGGGAATGCGTTCGGAAACGCGCTAAAAATGTCAAAGAAATATAACCTAAGGCACGTTCAACCTCTCTGAAAAATGTCTTTAAAATTGCCTAGTGTTATTTGCGTTTTGTTTCTACACTTCACTTTTATTATGTTTTGTATATGAGTCTGCTGGCAGTGCTATATATTTTTTATTATTTATTTTATATTATTTTTATTGTATGTTATCTGATGATAATTCTTTCCTTTCAGCTCATGAATCAAGTTTCTCAAGTAACGATAGTTTTTGTTCAATTACAGAGTCTCTTAGTGATTTTGTCAGGCGTACATTTGATCAACCTACATCGAAGTTCTTGAATGTGTATCATATCAATGCGCAGAGTGTACCTAGTCACGACAGTGACTTGTACGACTCTTTCAGTAATGTTAACGTTCATGCCATTCTGATTTCAGAGAGCTGGCTGAAACCTCATCTTCTTTCTACCACCTA
>CALYKY020000091.1:0-63834 GCA_944739405.2 Euclidia mi
AAGGTTGACAAAACCCCTCTAAAGTATTGCAGACCCATCTCACTTCTGAGCCACGTCTATAAGCTGTTGTCAAGGTTAATCACGAATCGTCTCGCTCGTGTGCAAGCTACACGACTTCCAGCGTTCCGAACAAACCAGTTTCCGAAAAGGCTAATAGTAGGTACCACATACTGAACACATAGAAGCCCGAGGAGTTTATCCAGCGCTATGCTTGGCGTTTGTAGACTATGAGAAAGCCTTCGATTTGATTGAAATCTGGGCAGTGCTGCAGTCTCTCCAACGGTGCCAGATCGACTATCGATACGTTGAAGTGCTGAAGTGTTTGTACGAAAACGCGGTGACGTGTCAGTCCGCTTCCAGGACCAGAGCTTGAAACCTATTCGACTACAGCGAGGGGTGAGGCAGGGAGATATTATATCTCCGAAACAATTCACCGCTGCGCTTAAAGAAGTCTTCAAGATTCTGGACTGGGAAGGACTCGGTATCAACATCGACGGCGAGTACTGTATCACTCATCTTCGACTCGCTGTCAATATCGTAGTCATGGTTGAGACCATGGAAAACCTCGGCACAATACTCGGTGGCGTCTGTAGAGTCTCCCAACAAGTAGGTCGAACAAGACGAAAATCATGTATAACGTCCATGTTGTACCTGCTCCTATAGATATCTTCACGTCCGATATCCCGCAGTGTCTCAAGACGAAAGCCTTGACCAGTGTGTGTAGCCAGTGTTGTCACTCAAAGGGCGATGGAAAGAGCTATGCTCGGAGTTTCCATGCGAGATCGTATCAGAAATGAGGTGATCCGCAGGCGAACCAAAGTCACCGACATAGTTCGCCGAATAGTCAGGCTGAAGTGGCAGTGGCAGGTATATAGCCAGAAGAACCGATGGCCGTTGGAGCAGAAAGGTTCTGGAGTGGCGGCCACGCACAGGACGTCGTAGCAGAGGTAGGCCTCCTGCAAGGTGGACTAATAATCTTGTTGGGATCGCCCATAATGTTCCAAGTAAAATGTCCTATGTTTGTTCTTGTGTAGATTTATGTTGTCCTATCTCGATTTTAAATTGGAAGGAAGCATAAAATGTTACTTTTGTTTTTAATTTCATGTGTAATAAAAAAAAATATTAACTACGTATTTTTTTTTAGCATACGACATGTTGTATATATGCTGCAAACATGTTTTTTCTTCCTCCTCTAAAGTTGTCAAAATTGAGATAGGACATGTTGCCAGTTCACAGTCGATATTTATTTCTGCATTTTGGTTGTTTACAACACTTATACATGTCAAAACCCTATTCTAGATGAAGCCGGCTTTTCCTAGCTAAATGACTTCTTGAGAAGAAAGGCCGAAACAAACTCAGTCATTGTTTTTTTTGTCACTTCAATTTCTTTAGTCTTTTCTTCATCTTTTAAAGTCCAGACAAAAAAGGGTTTAGTATGCAAGTACAATGCAGGAAATTATCTGACGCTTTTGACTGACTCGGCCCATTGATGGCCCGCATTCAACAGCAATCGTACGGCTCAACCTTTATTGAGGGAGCCAGCACGATCTGTATCACTATGCCTCCACGCCATCAGAAGGTGTATGCATAAGCATGTCAGCCTAAGCCATCAGACAGGTTGCCACAACTATTTGTTTATATGTTTAATAATGCCCACATCGTACTCACAACTTTACATGCTAATACACAGTAAAATACATGTTGCAAACAATAAGTAAAAATAATAAAAATTTAAACAATAAAATGTCATATATTTAAAATATCAGAAAATAATATTATTAAATGTCAGAAAATATTATTGAATGTCAATTTATGAATAATAATATATTACTTAAGTAATTTTAAATGTCAAAAGAAAATAAATAAAATAACAATGTCAAATCAAACAATGTCAAAACAAAATAAATAAAATTACAAATGTCAAATTAAAAATGTCAAAATGTAAAAATATAAGTATTATTATATAGATGCAATGATCAGGCCCATAGAAAGAGTCGTGACGCGGCTTATAACGTGACGCAGTATTCCGAAGTTATTCATAAGTAGATCATCTCAACAGTTACACAACCATGGTTCGTGAATTACTGTTGATGACGTGGTCTGCTGTATCTAGCGCAATATTTTTTTATGGTAGTAGGCGGCAAATGAGCAGACGGATCGCCTGATGGTACCTAAGCAATTACCGCCGCCCATGGACACAAGCAACACCATAGGAGTCACCAGTGCGTTGCCTCCCCTTGGGGTTGGGAAAAGGGTAGGATAAGGAGTGGGATGAGGGAGAAGGTATAGGGGATAGGGCCTCCGGCACTCTCACTCACCGAACGAAACGCATCAGTTTAGGCACTGTTACTTTACGTCGATTTTCTGTGAGAAGGTACTACCCCGGTCGAGCCGGCCCATTCATGCTGAAATCAGCAAGGCTCTACTACCTTGTTCATGTTGATTTGACTCTGGCGCAGATTGCTTGACAGAAACACGCGTGTGGTACATAGCCAGATTCTTCAATAACGTTTGCCAAGACGCGGCCTCCTAACTAGCATACGACTTCTCCAACGGTTGTCTGATCTACGACAGATGTAGCCAGCCCACTGCCACTTGAGCTTGGTATTTCTTTGAGTTCACTTAATTTTGACTTTAATCCCTCTGAGAAACTCCGAGCATAGTCCGCTCCATAGCTTGCTGAGCGAAAATGAATTGGTAGACCAGTCGCGCCGTAAGTGTCCACATCTCGGCTTCTTAAATCATTACGGGCAGAACGGAGTCGTTAATGACTTTTTGTCTATCTTGGTTTGGTCCATCTACATCCAGAGACCCTTGAATTCAAACTACTGATCAGTTTCGAAATATTTCTAATAATTTTTGTATTTCGTCGGCTGAGTCGCTCCAATTCAAACGCGTCTAAGCTGTTTTCCCGTGCTACCTCGCCTTATATGCAAAAGGTTTAAAAGATTCGGTTATTTTACAAAACTGCATATCCATAACTGCATTCTACGAATTGGGCGATGTTGCTACTATAAAAACGATTAAAATACATAGCAATTTAGTAAACAGCCGCCACAGTATGCCACAAATTACCTAATTAAACAAGTGGTGCCGTCTTGTAGCCGAAAACACACGTGTACACTGTTACTGTGCAAATACAATTATTATCGGCACATTGTACACATTGAATAGGATGACATATGGTTTGCCAAATATTAAACGGTTCTACATCGCACCACGCTTTATAGTCGGTCTAAATGAAGGCATGAATCATTATCACATAACGTCAACTCAAGATCACGCTCTTCAGAGTTTAAACTGCACGACCAAGCGAACTAGATAGCTCAAAAGTAGAGACATTTTCTTCGTGTCATCATGTCGCCTAGAGACATAGGCCTGCCCAAGGTTCTCCACACAGACCGTTTTTTAGCCGCCCGCATCCAACCGCTTCCCGCGATCTTAACCAGATCGTCGGTCCATCTTGGGGGTTGCTTACCCCTGCTGCGACGTCCGGTACGTGGTCGCTACTCTAGAACCGGCCTGCCCTAACCACCATCCGTTCTTCGAGCTATGTGCCCAGCCCATTGCCACTTCAGCCTGGCTCGGAGAGCTATGCCGGTGACTTTGTTCTCCTGCGGATATCCTCATTTCTGATTCGATCTCGCAGGGAAACTCCGAGCATAGCTCTCTCCATCACCCTCTGAGTGACTCCGAGCTTTCGTATAAGGTGCATGGTTAGCGACCACGTCTCAGAGCGCCGTAGATCATCACTGGCAACACACACTGGTCAAAGACTTTCGTTTTGAGACACTGCGGGATATTGGACGCCGTTACTTCCCGAACTTATAATTATTTAAGCATGAGATCAAAGAGTACGTTGTTTTGTATCTAAACAAACTTCCCAAGGTAGGGAGAGCATTCTCTTGACAGAATTTGTCATTTTATTTATCAACAGTAAATATTTGACTAAAAACATTTAACTCCATGATGTAAATTGCCTGGCAATGCATTCCTCTAACGTATTTAATGCAGTCTGAGCTTGTCACAAAGTAAGCTTTCACAGTCGCAAAATGAACACTTCTGTACTAATTCGGTTAAAGGTCCTTACGCATTTGAAGCAGCAATAATGGAAAGTAATTGGATGATTTCTCCGAGGTGCTCTTGCTAATGTTTCATCCTTTTGCGAATTAGCAAGACAGCTCATAAGCAGGGCTTAACTAGTGCTTACCAGAACGTAATTGGGTTATATCCTATCTAGTAATTGAATTATGCTTTGACTCATCTTTTACTTAGCTAAATGCATTTTTGTTCATATTTTGGTCGGTAACTTCGCGCGTTAGGGCAAACCTCTTAGCTTTATGTATAACTTACTGCAGTTGCATAGAAATTGGACTAGTTTAAATTCATCTCCACACTATGTATCTGTTGCTGCTATCCTCTAGAAGCAACCTCGGTTCGAGCTGCTTGTACGCTCACATGAAGCAGGACGCAGCATGAGGTTGAGGCGTCTCCTTTTGCGCTGATGCGAATCAAGGCAGCCGCTGGAAACGAGGCCGCCTCTAGTGGATACACAGCTTATTAATCGATACATCCATCTACCCATTCTTCTCCATTCATCTTCACAAACTATCATTTACCAGAATAATACTTGTATTGTAGGCGAGGAGGTAGCGCTGCGGTGCGAGCGCTCGCACTACGCATACAGCGGCGCGCGCGAATGGCGCGGGCGGCGAGGTCACGTGACGCGGCCGCAGCGCCGCATCGCGCCCGAGCGGTACCTCAACGGCTCCTGCCCCTTCCAGGTCAAGTTCACGCCCGACGACTTGCTCAATGGTGAGTGCATCCTGTTGCCTTTAAACTTTAGCCAGCAGTAGTAAGTCGGCCAAGTTAAGCAACGCTTACACAGGTCACAGCTTGAATAGCTGATCGCGTGTGGCATTAAAAATCAGTGCTTCCGTCCTTTACTGCGGTGCGGTGTGTGACGTAGGACATAGACACCGCGTCACCCCGCATGGAACACACTGAGTTGGATGACATAATATGGTGATCAATGCGTAAAGTAGATGCGACGTGGAGATGGTGTGCACTCACCACTTCGCATACAGTTGGCGCGAAAAAATTAAGGGCGTTTTCAGATTAGCGTTTTATATGCGCGTATAAGCTCCTTTTTGGGAGCGCATTTAGGCGCGTATAGGTGCGCCGTTTGACACACGCGCAACTCGTACGAGCGTTGACGCAACGAGTCGTCAGAATCCATGTTAACACTGACAAGATGTTACTACTGTTTCGAGCGAACACGCCGAAATATGCCCGTGTACGCGAGTCCGTTTTTTGTAAGCGCGTACGCTGAAACGACCGTATACGCGCAGAAAATACGCTGAACTAAAACCGCCCTAAGGCAATTGATCGCCGACGAATCAATTAGCACCGCGCCGCATCGTACTTTACGTGCGTTTGATCACGTACGTAAGATGACCAGCAGCCACTTCCATTGGTATCAACTGTTTGTTTCCAGAGCGCACCGAGAGCGCTCACGTAGGACGCCGTTGTCACGTTGAAATGAATGAATTCGCATCGGATCGCTTCGCAATCGCGTTCGCGTTGAGTCGCTCACGTTGGACGCTGCGTTAGATCACAGAATCACCCCGACAGTTTGTTTATAATCCACGTACACTAAAATAAAAACAAGAGCACAGAAAGTATTATTAATTAAAAACTTATACTACTCATGTTTATGCAAAGAACTCGTCTTGGCATTAATATGCGTGTGTAATGTGTAAATATGAGTAAATAACGTGGCACGTGGCGCGATTTAGGCGCTAACCGGTTTGGCACAAACAGACGCATGTTGCGGGTCACATGTGAACAGTATGATGAGTATGAAATGTTTAGTAAATATTCGATGCCTTTATCGTGAAATACGACTTCGTTTTTTTAATTGAATATATGTACATCGACGACCTTTTAAATATTAAATCAATATAATAATATAGAGCCAAGGTTGTATTGCCAAGCCACCATACCACAGCCATATTGCTGGATAAATTAGGTTCGATTATTTTTTATTTAGGTAATGATAGCAAGTACAGATTTGAACAAAGGCGACCATATCGTTTATAGTATTCAAAACATAACTGATTTTATTTTAAAATACTGGGGAAATAAATGGAAATAAACTACATGCACAACGTCTTTACAATTATATACATTTATGTACAAAGAAAAACATAATTATACAGGTGTCACAAGACCCCCTCACCAAGCCGAAGTTTACTCGTTGTGGCCATCATGCCAAGTCATACTAACCAAAAATAAAACCAGAGAAACGTTTTTTTTTAGTTTTCACATTTTTTAAACCGTAATTAAAAGCGCGCGCGTCCAATGCTCGAAATACCTACTTATCCATGGGGTTATAGGGCATCTAAAAAACATATTGGCGGGTTAAATGCATCGATTCTGTATCTAATTAGAAAAAATCCATACTAACTTTGAGCCTCAATATCTCCTGAACCAGTAATTTCCCAGGTATGGTGCCGAAGTAAAAAATGGTCGTAGTGATTGGCACAATATGGGATTTCAGTTTTCGTTAGGGGTCTTTTTACACCTGTATAATAATAATTCACAAAATAAATTATTGTAAGTTACATACTTTGACTACCTAAAAGCGTGAATCATATCATAATGACATGGCAACAGCACAATCTGAATGTCATACATACTCTTTATATCAATTTGTATATGCTACTTCATTATTTTGTGGCTAATATGTCATGGTATTACTTTTACGCAGTTGTAACTGGTACATATATGGGAGTAGTTTTTCAAGACAAGTAGCTATAACTTTTATCTGATATCTCGGAAATGAATCTTACCATTTACTTTTATAAAAAATGTGGTTTAAAATCTTGTAAAAGCAAAATCTAAAGCTTTAATTTTGTTCTATTTACAAATTCTACCTTAAATTGGCAGTCACTGACATTATAAGCGTGATTCGTATGATTCTGTTCATTTTATTTCTTAGAAGTAAAAATAATATACTTATCAGATGATCACAATAGGGTTGTTTCCAACTAGTCAAATCAAGCACTTTTAATGAAATGTCAAAAACGATCTTTTCTACGGCGTTTGTATGAAATAAGACCTAGTGACATCATAGTTTTTTGCTGTCAAATATAATACTTATTATCAATAAATTGTCGATAAAAATGTTAAATAAAGTTTTAAAATTGATTGATTAATGAAACTACCACTAATTTGACATATTCACTTACAGGAAACTTCCCTATAACGCACGGAAAATCAACAATCTTTAGGTTTAACATAATTTTCAACACTGGGCTTTCCCATTCCGAAATGGGCATCCCCATTGTCAGCTGTTTGCGATAACTTACGATTTTGGTGATTCATGAAACATGATACATGCATGCATGTTTATTATTATTGATAACCCTGATGAATTTGTTGCCCCGATATGTAAATATTTACTTGCAATTTCCATGAACTGGGGGCCAATTCTCCTATTTTTATGTGACATTGATATTATATTTTGAATTGACTCAGAAGCGGTATTCTGTTAACCTAAAGTCATTATCGTATAATTTGAAATAATCAGTTCGTCGTTGACACATATTTTGACACTTGTATCAATTTACGATCTCGTTACAACTTCCTTCAATTAAATATCAGATAATTTAGAAGAATACGCTTTTTGTGACGTATGTATGACACTGACATGATATCGAATCTATATTTATTTAGTAGAATTGGGCCCATCAAAACTCGAATTCTTCAAGTACCAAAACCTAGAATTAATATCCGCTTCCTCAAGAGAACTGGTATAATTTTTGCCAAACAACAAAATCCGTTGAATTGTGAAAATATCAAAAACAGCATTACTTTCGCATTCCTTACGAGTTTGATGTCATACTGTTTAAATACATGTTCTTAAGAATTTTGAGACAAAAATTATAAGTTTAAGTAAATACCATACAACTGTGCATACATATTTTGAAGATGTTATTGTTATGTTAATTAAGTAATATGTCCGTGTGGTGACGGATTAAGAATACGAAATGTCACCACACCATATCATCCCATGGGTGTCGTAAGAGCCGACAGAGGTAGCATATTATGCAGAGAACAACACTGCAAGAGAAGGAAAACTTGATATAAACCCTATACCAACCCGTTTGGCCAGCGTGGTATAGTTGGCCAATTCCTCCTTTCAAAGGAGAGGCTTAGTCCAGCAGTGGACTATTAAGGCTGATATGATGATGATGAAGTAATATTTTGTTTCAGGTTCTAAATGGGACACATTGTCCCAAGAAATATGGGACAAGTTTATAAAGTCACAGCAAACAGAGGAGACATTCAGAAAGAAAATGAACCTTTGGAGATATCTTTTCATCACAATTAAGGTCAGTATTTTGATAAAAAATGGTAAAGATTTTGGATACACCATCCTTTGAATGCGATTCACACAACTGAAAAAATCAGTTTCAATAGTATCTACCTTTTGTTTGCTTCTATGTCTAAAATGTTCAAATAAATATTACTAAACCATACAGCCCCGTACATCAGTGTATAATTATTAAAGAAATGTATGTTTTTGTTGTAGACAATATTCCCCCGGTACGGTCTATACGTGGTGGGGTCGACGATGTCGGGCTTCGGGCTGGACTCGTCCGACATGGACCTGTGCCTCTACGTGCGGCCCGTGGACGAGCTCGACCCGCGCGCGCACGCGCTACTGCACCTCAACTACATACTCAGCTACATCAGGAGCTTCGACCCTAGTGAGTACACAACACGGACGATATTCTCTCGGCCCGTGGACGAGCTCGACCCGCGCGCGCACGCGCTACTGCACCTCAACTACATACTCGGCTACATCAGGAGCTTCGACCCTAGTGAGTACACAACACGGACAATATTCCCTCGGCACGTGGATGAGCTCGACCCGCGCGCGCACGCGCTACTGCACCTCAACTACATACTCGGCTACATCAGGAGCTTCGACCCTAGTGAGTACACAACACGGACGATATTCCCTCGGCCCGTGGACGAGCTCGACCCGCGCGCGCACGCGCTACTGCACCTCAACTACATACTCAGCTACATCAGGAGCTTCGACCCTAGTGAGTACACAACACGGACGATATTCCCTCGGCCCGTGGACGAGCTCGACCCGCGCGCGCACGCGCTACTGCACCTCAACTACATACTCAGCTACATCAGGAGCTTCGACCCTAGTGAGTACATAACACGGGCGATATTCCCTATGCACGTGGACGAGCTTGACCCGCGCTACTGCACCTCAACTACATACTCAGCTTCATCAGGAGCTTCGACCCTAGTGAGTACACAACACGGACGATATTCCCTCGGCCCGTGGACGAGCTCGACCCGCGCGCGCACGCGCTACTGCACCTCAACTACATACTCAGCTACATCAGGAGCTTCGACCCTAGTGAGTACATAACACGGGCGATATTCCCTATGCACGTGGACGAGCTCGACCCGCGCTACTGCACCTCAACTACATACTCAGCTTCATCAGGAGCTTCGACCCTAGTGGGTACACAACACGGACGATATTCCCTCGGCACGTGGACGAGCTCTACATTCCTACGCAGCTACATTCCCTCGACACAGTCTATACATGACATAAAACTGTGGACCACAGTATTCTCATCATCAGCACTCGCAGATATGTAGGCTGCCTCACCGTTTAGTAAACCATAATTAATGCACAATACATCAATCTTTGATGCACTCTGTGAATTCGAAGACCCTCAGTGCAGCAATCTGTCTCCATTAGGCTACCCTTCTTCATCCTTATTCTCATTTTAGTTTTTAATACATTTTACGTCTTTAATACTATTATGATTAAAGTCTGTGTTCGTTTTATTTTGGCAGATGCGGAACTAATTCAGGCGAAGGTGCCGATCCTAAAGTTCCGGGACTCTCGCAACGGCCTACAAGTGGACCTGAACTGCAACAACGTAGTCGGCATCCGCAACACCAACTTATTACACTGTTACTCAAGACGTGAGTATTCATTTATTATTCGACTAGCTGTTTCCCGCAGCTTCGCCCTAAAGCCAAGATAATTATCTTAGCTAACATACAAAAATCGCTTGTTTCCAAATTTACTTCCCTGCCAAATTTTATATTTAAACGTCCAGTGGTTTTCGCGATTTCGTGATTAAAAGGAGGATTATACCTGTGGTTAAAACGAGATTTACCACTAACTAGTAATCCTCCTCCTCTTATGTTTTGCTACTTGTAATATGTGGTCGTTTTGGACCACAGGGCGTGGTAGAACCTTGCTTATTTCAGCATTAATGGGCCGGCTCGACCATTGAAGTAGTACCCTTTTCTTTAGGTATCCCTCATACCGCTCGTCATCTTATTCCTTTTCCCATCGAAAATTTGCTACGCGCTTGACTCCTCTAGTATTTCGGGCGCCGTTAATAAATTACCGTCAGGCGATCTGTCTGCTCGTTTGCCGCCTCCTCCTACGTAGTACGAAAAAATCACAGACTTTTAGTTTAAGATGCTGACAACAGCCAAATGGCAAAAAAGGCTTGTCTCAAACAATTTTTTTGCTAAATCTATAAAGTTTGTCACGGCGGAAAAATATATGTTAATCTTGGACGTATTTCTGAGGACCCTGTTGTATTCAAAACACGTTTCTGAAAAGTTTTCTCGATACAAAAGAATAGTAAATTAACCTCTTAAAATTGTCTTCCATCAAAAATATCTGTATTACTTATCAACGTACGTTAGT
The DNA here is from genome assembly GCA_944739405.2 of Euclidia mi. Lineage (NCBI taxonomy): Eukaryota > Metazoa > Arthropoda > Insecta > Lepidoptera > Erebidae > Euclidia > Euclidia mi. The sequence continues at coordinate 10,775 of CALYKY020000091.1, forward strand.
AAAATTTATAACAATAAGGGCGGTTTCAGATTAGCGTTTTATACGCGCGTATAAGCTCGTTTTTGGAAGCGCATGTAGGCGCGTATAGGCGCGCCTATTGGCACACGCGCAATTCGTACGAGCGTTGACGCGCTTCTAAGCTCGTATAACCACGAGCCGTCAGAATCCATGTTGACACTGACAAGACGTCACTACCGTTTCGAGCGAATACGCCCGTTTACGTGAGTCTGGTTTTTTGACGCGCGTAATGTAGCGCGCGTGTAAGCGCGTATGCTGAAACGACCGTGTACGCGCAGAAAAATACGCTAATCTGAAACCGCTCTAATGTATCAGGGGCCCAATTCTACTAAATAAATATAGTTTCGATATCATGTCAGTGTCATACTGACGTCACAAAAAGCGTATTCTTCTAAATTATCTGATAATTGAACGAAGTTGTAGCGATTGTAAATTGAAACAAGTGTCAACGGTAAACTGTTTATTTCAAATTATACTATAATGACATTAGGTTATCAGAATACCGCTTCTGAGTCCATTCAAAATACAATATCAATGTCATATAAAAATAGGAGAATTGGCCCCCATATTTAAATACAGAACTCGGTTGCTTTTTATTTTATGGTTTGTAAAAAGATCTGAACGTCCCGTCGTCGTCGCGTTTCTGTTTCTTATGTATACAATCCGAACGTGACAGCAACAGCTCAACTGAATAGCGGTTGTCAGTGCCTTAAAGTTAAATCTAAGTTTAGTGGGGTAGCAATCCCTCGTGCCGCGCCGCATGGCACGTCACGTGCGTTTGGTCACGTAGGCCACGTCAATAGGTATCGACTGTTTGTTCCCGCGCCGCGTCGCGCCGTATACCGTTCGTATTCAGGGGGACAATTCTCATATTTTTATGACATTGATATTATATTGTGAATTGTCTCGGAAGCGGTATTCTGATAACCTAATGTCATTATCGTATAATTTGAAATAAACAGTTCCTCGTTGACACATATTTTGACACTTATTTCAATTTACAATCTCGTTACAACTTCGTTCAATTATCAGATAATTTAGAAGAATACGCTTTTTGTGACATAAGTATGACACTAACATCATATCGAAACTATATTTATTTAGGAGAATTGGGAAGTTAGGCCTATTGTCCACGTAAACCGCACGTCATGCGCACGCTTTCGTCAATTGACGATTGCAAGACGAATGCTTGCATCTTGCGTATAAAAAATCAAAACTGTGTCCACGGAGCGGCAACGTCTCGTCATGCGGTCGTCATGCGATGCGCGCGGCAGCATGCCGCACGTAAGCGTGCGCATGACGTGCGGTTTACGTGGACAATAGGCCTAAACCTGCAAGTGAAATAAATTATACGCGTATTTTTATCTAGTAAAATATGTCAAAATAATGGTAGTTTATTTCATCAATTAATGTTAAAACTTTATTTAACATTTTTTATCGACAATTTATTGATAATAAGTATTCTATTTGACAGCAAAAATCTATGACGTCACTAGGTCTTATTTCATACAAACTCCGTAGCAAAGGTTTTGACATTTCATTAAAAGTGCTTGATTTGACTAGTTGGAAACAACCCTATTGGGCCCCTGACCGCTCACGTAGGACGCCGCGTTTTAAGCGCACCTCGAGCTCGCAAGTCGTAAGTGTTGGACGCAATCGGGATGACGCTATGTCGATGTAACAATAATGTTGTGTATGTACGTTGCACGTTGCAGTGGACTGGCGCGTGCGGCCGCTAGTCGCGCTGACGAAGCTGTGGGCGCAGGCGCACGACATCAACGACGCCAGGCACCGCACGCTCTCCTCTTACTCGCTCACGCTCATGGTCATACACTTCCTACAATGTAAGTACTAACCTCACCAAAATATGTTCACATATTGTTTTGAATGAAGCCTTACAAATTTGTTTACCCACTGTGTGGTACCGGACGTAAAGAATAGTATCACCCCCTTTGCTCTGCCCGGGACCACCCGGGCAGAGCAAAGGGGGTGATACTATTCTTTGTCCCATGAGCCCATTGGTCGCCTTCTACGACCACGTAGAAGGCGACCAATGGGCTCATGGGACCAGTTGGCATTTGTAACAGCACATTTGGTCACCCGAGCGGTAGCGGGTAAACCACCAACAATAACATTCCCAAGGAGGGTTGGTGTCAGGCAGGCGGCCGACTGTGAAATCCTTGCCAAATCTTTTTGCAGAATGTGTATTAATGATACGATGCGCGAAAGGGCTAGGGCGTACCCTATAGGCAACGCGCCGGGGCAGCACTCGGCCGCGGTGAGAAATGGACAAGGGTTGTTGCACCAAGCCAAGTGGGTGCAACGTAAGTGAGAATGAGGTATGCTAGTTGGAATGTTGGGACGATGAGTGGAAGAGCCAGAGAATTAGCGGATTTACTAAAAAGGCTACGGAAAAATGTGGCGTGTCTACAGGAAACTAAGTGGAAAGGCACAAAGGCGAGGGAGATTGATGGAAAAAGAAATGGTGTGGGAATTGTTTTAGATGGTAATTTAAAAGAAAGTGTGATGGAAGTTAATAGAGTGAATGATAGGCTGATGGTGGTGAAAGTTTAGAAAATGTGATGCTGAATGTTATAAGTGCATATGCCCCACAGGCAGGGTGTGATGAAAGGGTGAAAAAGAAGTTTTGGGAGAACTTTGACATTTTAATGAGTATTCCAGTGCACGAGGAAATGTATGTAGGTGGTGATTTTAATGGACATGTAGGAAGTATGAATAGTGGATATGAAAGAGTGCATGGAGGATGGGAAATTGGTACTCGTAATAATGAGGGCGAAGTCCTGCTACAATCGGCGATTGAGTTTGATTTGACCTGGCGGTGGCCAACACATGGTTCCAAAAAAAAAGAGAGGCCACTTAATTACGTATAAAAGTGTCACCCACACCACTCAAATTGACTACTTCCTCGTCAGACGCAACAGCCTCAAACATGTCAAAGACGGGAAAATAATACCAGGAGAAAGTGTAGTATCGCAGCACAAGCTCCTAATTATGGAAGTTGCTATACTTAGCACTTCTTTGCAACAGAAACAAAGAGCGACCACCCCCTAAAATTAAATGGCATCTTTTTGAAATGCCCGAATATGAAAAGGAATTTAGAAAGCGATTGGTGGATAAAATGATAGCGATGGATGACATGGCATATAGAAGTGTGAATGAATGTTGGAGTGAAATGGCAGTATGTATCAGGAGTGCAGCGAAATATATTTTGGGAGAATCAAAAGGAAAAGGTACGATATATAGAGATACATGGTGGTGGTCATCAGAAGTACAAAAGGTTTTGAAGGAAAAGAAGAGGAAATTTAAAGAATGGCAGGGTGTGGAAGATATTAATTTGAGACAAGAAAAGAAGGTAGGGTATGATGAGTTAAGGAAGAAAGCTAAGAAAGTCGTTGCTCTGGCAAAAGCGGCAGCTCAGGAGGGCTTATACAATAACCTAGAGAGCCCGGCAGGTCAAAAACAACTATACCGCCTCGCTAAAGCTAGAGCGAAGAAAGCAAGAGATGTATGTCAGATAAAGTGTATAAAAGATGAGACTGGAGCGGTACTGTCCGCGGATGACAAAATTAAGGATAGATGGAGAAATTACTTTGCGAGACTGATGAATGAAGAGAATGATTGGAGTGGTTTGCTTGAGAATATCCCTGTGAATGAGGGGCTGACAAGAAAGGTAAGTGAGGAGGAAGTGAGAGTAGCAGTAAATGGAATGAAGAATGGAAAAGCCGCGGGGCCGGATGGAAGGTATTCCATGAATGTTTTCCATACTTCAACTGGTAAGTTGAAGTATGGAAAACACTCCAGGTAGATGGATGGAAGTGGTTAGCTTTATTCTTCAATAAGTTGTTGGTGGAAGAAGCCATACCTGATGAATAGTGTAACAGCTCGCTGGTTCCCATCTATAAAAACAAAGGTGATGTGCTGGAGTGCAACAACTATAGAGGAATAAAGCTAATTTCACATAGTATGAAAGTTTGGGAGAAAGTGGTTGAACGAAGATTGAGAGAAGAGAGTGTCATTTCACAAAACCAATTCGGTTTTATGCCTGGTCGAGGAACAACACATGGCATTTTTGCGATCCGCCAGCTCTGTGACAAATACCGAAGTGCACACAAAAACTTGCAGATGGTTTTTGTGGATCTCGAAAAGGCATATGATCGGGGGGTACCTCGCGTGAGGTTTTGTGGTGGGCTCTTAAGAAGAAAGGTGTCCCTGGGAAGTATGTACAGTTGATCCGAGCGATGTACAGTAGATGTACAACCTACGTCCGGTCTACGGCGGGCAATACCGGCAAATTCAATGTGGCTGTAGGCTTGCACCAAGCGTCGGCTCTTAGCCCTTACCTCTTCCTGCTCATAATGGACGCTCTCACGGCGGACATACAGGAAGAGGCTCCCTGGTGTATGCTGTTCGCCGACGACATTGTGTTGATTGCCGAGAATGCTCCTGAGGTCCAGGGCAGACTGACAAAGTGGTGGCAAAGGCTGGAGAGTGTTGGCCTGAAAGTCAGTATAGGCAAAACTGAGTATTTTTTGCGACTTCGGCGGTCTCTCCAGTCCCGCGCCCATATCCCTTGGTGGAGAGTCCATATCGGTCTGCTCCGACTTCCGGTACCTCGGGTCACTTATTCAAGGGGACGTGGAAATAGACCGCGACGTCACGCACCGGATCAACTCAGGTTGGATGAAATGGCGACAGGTCACAGGAACAACTTGTGACCCACGGATGCCCCTTAGGTTAAAGGGCAAAATCTACAAATCCGTAATAAGGCCCGTCGCACTGTATGGATCGGAATGCTGGGTCTTGAAGAAACCGGATGAAAGAAGATTGCATGTAGCAGAGATGAGGATGTTGAGATGGATGTGTGGGGTGACAAGGATGGATAAAATTAGAAATGAGTTTATTAGGGGAAGTCTGAAAGTTGCACCGGTGCAAGAAAAGCTGAAAGGAAATCGTATATCGTGGTATGGGCATGTGATGAGGAGGGATGAAAATCATGTGACTAGAAAGGTGATGACGATGAGAGTTGAGGGATATAAGGCAAGAGGAAGACCAAAGAAAAGATGGATGGTTTGTGTGAAGGGTGATATGAATGAAAAGGGAGTGAATGATGAGATGACGTCAGATAGGAGAGAATGGAAGAGAAAAACATTCTGTGCCGACCCCAAGTATTATGGGAACAGGGCAGGTAGAAGAAGAAGAACATTCTGAATATCTCTATCGGATTTGCTCTTATATGCTGGTACGTATTTCGGAGGGCAATAAAACGACTCATGTTTAAGATCAATAGTTTATTAAAGATATCAATTTGTGTTTGTCAACCTGAGAGGCGTGGCAACCCGTGCCCCGGTGCCCCATGGAAGCGGTCGCGCGAGTGCATAGCTGCATACATATTAGTGTCCCTGATTAGACTGAATGACTCGTTTGTATGTGTCAGGCGGCACGTCGCCGGCGATCCTGCCGCGCGCGAGCGAGGCGGGCGCGGGCACGGGCGCGGGCGGCGGGCGCGCGCACAACCGCACGTCGCTGGCCGAGCTGTTCCTGCACATGCTGCGCTACTACGCCGAGTTCCCGTACGAGTCCATGGCCGTGTCGGTGCGGCTCGGCGCGCGCGTGCCCGTGGCCGACTGCCGCGCCGCGCGCGCGCACAAGAACGACCCGCACCAGTGGAAACTGCTCTGCGTCGAGGGTACGTACACACTACACACTACACACTACGAGTCCATGGCCGTGTCGGTGCGGCTCGGCGCGCGCGTGCCCGTGGCCGACTGCCGCGCCGCGCGCGCGCACAAGAACGACCCGCACCAGTGGAAACTGCTCTGCGTCGAGGGTACGTACACACTACACACTACACACTACGAGTCCATGGCCGTGTCGGTGCGGCTCGGCGCGCGCGTGCCCGTGGCCGACTGCCGCGCCGCGCGCGCGCACAAGAACGACCCGCACCAGTGGAAACTGCTCTGCGTCGAGGGTACGTACACACTACACACTACACACTACGAGTCCATGGCCGTGTCGGTGCGGCTCGGCGCGCGCGTGCCCGTGGCCGACTGCCGCGCCGCGCGCGCGCACAAGAACGACCCGCACCAGTGGAAACTGCTCTGCGTCGAGGGTACGTACACACTACACACTACACACTACACACTACGAGTCCATGGCCGTGTCGGTGCGGCTCGGCGCGCGCGTGCCCGTGGCCGACTGCCGCGCCGCGCGCGCGCACAAGAACGACCCGCACCAGTGGAAACTGCTCTGCGTCGAGGGTACGTACACACTACACACTACACACTACGAGTCCATGGCCGTGTCGGTGCGGCTCGGCGCGCGCGTGCCCGTGGCCGACTGCCGCGCCGCGCGCGCGCACAAGAACGACCCGCACCAGTGGAAACTGCTCTGCGTCGAGGGTACGTACACACTACACACTACGAGTCCATGGCCGTGTCGGTGCGGCTCGGCGCGCGCGTGCCCGTGGCCGACTGCCGCGCCGCGCGCGCGCACAAGAACGACCCGCACCAGTGGAAACTGCTCTGCGTCGAGGGTACGTACACACTACACACTACACACTACGAGTCCATGGCCGTGTCGGTGCGGCTCGGCGCGCGCGTGCCCGTGGCCGACTGCCGCGCCGCGCGCGCGCACAAGAACGACCCGCACCAGTGGAAACTGCTCTGCGTCGAGGGTACGTACACACTACACACTACACACTACGAGTCCATGGCCGTGTCGGTGCGGCTCGGCGCGCGCGTGCCCGTGGCCGACTGCCGCGCCGCGCGCGCGCACAAGAACGACCCGCACCAGTGGAAACTGCTCTGCGTCGAGGGTACGTACACACTACACACTACACACTACACACTACGAGTCCATGGCCGTGTCGGTGCGGCTCGGCGCGCGCGTGCCCGTGGCCGACTGCCGCGCCGCGCGCGCGCACAAGAACGACCCGCACCAGTGGAAACTGCTCTGCGTCGAGGGTACGTACACACTACACACTACACACTACACACTACGAGTCCATGGCCGTGTCGGTGCGGCTCGGCGCGCGCGTGCCCGTGGCCGACTGCCGCGCCGCGCGCGCGCACAAGAACGACCCGCACCAGTGGAAACTGCTCTGCGTCGAGGGTACGTACACACTACACACTACACACTACGAGTCCATGGCCGTGTCGGTGCGGCTCGGCGCGCGCGTGCCCGTGGCCGACTGCCGCGCCGCGCGCGCGCACAAGAACGACCCGCACCAGTGGAAACTGCTCTGCGTCGAGGGTACGTACACACTACACACTACACACTACGAGTCCATGGCCGTGTCGGTGCGGCTCGGCGCGCGCGTGCCCGTGGCCGACTGCCGCGCCGCGCGCGCGCACAAGAACGACCCGCACCAGTGGAAACTGCTCTGCGTCGAGGGTACGTACACACTACACACTACACACTACACACTACGAGTCCATGGCCGTGTCGGTGCGGCTCGGCGCGCGCGTGCCCGTGGCCGACTGCCGCGCCGCGCGCGCGCACAAGAACGACCCGCACCAGTGGAAACTGCTCTGCGTCGAGGGTACGTACACACTACACACTACACACTACGAGTCCATGGCCGTGTCGGTGCGGCTCGGCGCGCGCGTGCCCGTGGCCGACTGCCGCGCCGCGCGCGCGCACAAGAACGACCCGCACCAGTGGAAACTGCTCTGCGTCGAGGGTACGTACACACTACACACTACACACTACGAGTCCATGGCCGTGTCGGTGCGGCTCGGCGCGCGCGTGCCCGTGGCCGACTGCCGCGCCGCGCGCGCGCACAAGAACGACCCGCACCAGTGGAAACTGCTCTGCGTCGAGGGTACGTACACACTACACACTACACACTACGAGTCCATGGCCGTGTCGGTGCGGCTCGGCGCGCGCGTGCCCGTGGCCGACTGCCGCGCCGCGCGCGCGCACAAGAACGACCCGCACCAGTGGAAACTGCTCTGCGTCGAGGGTACGTACACACTACACACTACACACTACGAGTCCATGGCCGTGTCGGTGCGGCTCGGCGCGCGCGTGCCCGTGGCCGACTGCCGCGCCGCGCGCGCGCACAAGAACGACCCGCACCAGTGGAAACTGCTCTGCGTCGAGGGTACGTACACACTACACACTACACACTACGAGTCCATGGCCGTGTCGGTGCGGCTCGGCGCGCGCGTGCCCGTGGCCGACTGCCGCGCCGCGCGCGCGCACAAGAACGACCCGCACCAGTGGAAACTGCTCTGCGTCGAGGGTACGTACACACTACACACTACACACTACGAGTCCATGGCCGTGTCGGTGCGGCTCGGCGCGCGCGTGCCCGTGGCCGACTGCCGCGCCGCGCGCGCGCACAAGAACGACCCGCACCAGTGGAAACTGCTCTGCGTCGAGGGTACGTACACACTACACACTACACACTACGAGTCCATGGCCGTGTCGGTGCGGCTCGGCGCGCGCGTGCCCGTGGCCGACTGCCGCGCCGCGCGCGCGCACAAGAACGACCCGCACCAGTGGAAACTGCTCTGCGTCGAGGGTACGTACACACTACACACTACACACTACGAGTCCATGGCCGTGTCGGTGCGGCTCGGCGCGCGCGTGCCCGTGGCCGACTGCCGCGCCGCGCGCGCGCACAAGAACGACCCGCACCAGTGGAAACTGCTCTGCGTCGAGGGTACGTACACACTACACACTACACACTACACACTACGAGTCCATGGCCGTGTCGGTGCGGCTCGGCGCGCGCGTGCCCGTGGCCGACTGCCGCGCCGCGCGCGCGCACAAGAACGACCCGCACCAGTGGAAACTGCTCTGCGTCGAGGGTACGTACACACTACACACTACACACTACGAGTCCATGGCCGTGTCGGTGCGGCTCGGCGCGCGCGTGCCCGTGGCCGACTGCCGCGCCGCGCGCGCGCACAAGAACGACCCGCACCAGTGGAAACTGCTCTGCGTCGAGGGTACGTACACACTACACACTACACACTACGAGTCCATGGCCGTGTCGGTGCGGCTCGGCGCGCGCGTGCCCGTGGCCGACTGCCGCGCCGCGCGCGCGCACAAGAACGACCCGCACCAGTGGAAACTGCTCTGCGTCGAGGGTACGTACACACTACACACTACACACTACGAGTCCATGGCCGTGTCGGTGCGGCTCGGCGCGCGCGTGCCCGTGGCCGACTGCCGCGCCGCGCGCGCGCACAAGAACGACCCGCACCAGTGGAAACTGCTCTGCGTCGAGGGTACGTACACACTACACACTACACTACACACTACGAGTCCATGGCCGTGTCGGTGCGGCTCGGCGCGCGCGTGCCCGTGGCCGACTGCCGCGCCGCGCGCGCGCACAAGAACGACCCGCACCAGTGGAAACTGCTCTGCGTCGAGGGTACGTACACACTACACACTACACACTACGAGTCCATGGCCGTGTCGGTGCGGCTCGGCGCGCGCGTGCCCGTGGCCGACTGCCGCGCCGCGCGCGCGCACAAGAACGACCCGCACCAGTGGAAACTGCTCTGCGTCGAGGGTACGTACACACTACACACTACACACTACACACTACGAGTCCATGGCCGTGTCGGTGCGGCTCGGCGCGCGCGTGCCCGTGGCCGACTGCCGCGCCGCGCGCGCGCACAAGAACGACCCGCACCAGTGGAAACTGCTCTGCGTCGAGGGTACGTACACACTACACACTACACACTACGAGTCCATGGCCGTGTCGGTGCGGCTCGGCGCGCGCGTGCCCGTGGCCGACTGCCGCGCCGCGCGCGCGCACAAGAACGACCCGCACCAGTGGAAACTGCTCTGCGTCGAGGGTACGTACACACTACACACTACACACTACGAGTCCATGGCCGTGTCGGTGCGGCTCGGCGCGCGCGTGCCCGTGGCCGACTGCCGCGCCGCGCGCGCGCACAAGAACGACCCGCACCAGTGGAAACTGCTCTGCGTCGAGGGTACGTACACACTACACACTACACACTACGAGTCCATGGCCGTGTCGGTGCGGCTCGGCGCGCGCGTGCCCGTGGCCGACTGCCGCGCCGCGCGCGCGCACAAGAACGACCCGCACCAGTGGAAACTGCTCTGCGTCGAGGGTACGTACACACTACACACTACACACTACGAGTCCATGGCCGTGTCGGTGCGGCTCGGCGCGCGCGTGCCCGTGGCCGACTGCCGCGCCGCGCGCGCGCACAAGAACGACCCGCACCAGTGGAAACTGCTCTGCGTCGAGGGTACGTACACACTACACACTACACACTACGAGTCCATGGCCGTGTCGGTGCGGCTCGGCGCGCGCGTGCCCGTGGCCGACTGCCGCGCCGCGCGCGCGCACAAGAACGACCCGCACCAGTGGAAACTGCTCTGCGTCGAGGGTACGTACACACTACACACTACACACTACGAGTCCATGGCCGTGTCGGTGCGGCTCGGCGCGCGCGTGCCCGTGGCCGACTGCCGCGCCGCGCGCGCGCACAAGAACGACCCGCACCAGTGGAAACTGCTCTGCGTCGAGGGTACGTACACACTACACACTACACACTACGAGTCCATGGCCGTGTCGGTGCGGCTCGGCGCGCGCGTGCCCGTGGCCGACTGCCGCGCCGCGCGCGCGCACAAGAACGACCCGCACCAGTGGAAACTGCTCTGCGTCGAGGGTACGTACACACTACACACTACACACTACGAGTCCATGGCCGTGTCGGTGCGGCTCGGCGCGCGCGTGCCCGTGGCCGACTGCCGCGCCGCGCGCGCGCACAAGAACGACCCGCACCAGTGGAAACTGCTCTGCGTCGAGGGTACGTACACACTACACACTACACACTACGAGTCCATGGCCGTGTCGGTGCGGCTCGGCGCGCGCGTGCCCGTGGCCGACTGCCGCGCCGCGCGCGCGCACAAGAACGACCCGCACCAGTGGAAACTGCTCTGCGTCGAGGGTACGTACACACTACACACTACACACTACGAGTCCATGGCCGTGTCGGTGCGGCTCGGCGCGCGCGTGCCCGTGGCCGACTGCCGCGCCGCGCGCGCGCACAAGAACGACCCGCACCAGTGGAAACTGCTCTGCGTCGAGGGTACGTACACACTACACACTACACACTACGAGTCCATGGCCGTGTCGGTGCGGCTCGGCGCGCGCGTGCCCGTGGCCGACTGCCGCGCCGCGCGCGCGCACAAGAACGACCCGCACCAGTGGAAACTGCTCTGCGTCGAGGGTACGTACACACTACACACTACACACTACGAGTCCATGGCCGTGTCGGTGCGGCTCGGCGCGCGCGTGCCCGTGGCCGACTGCCGCACCGCGCGCGCGCACAAGAACGACCCGCACCAGTGGAAACTGCTCTGCGTCGAGGGTACGTACACACTACACACTACACACTACACACTACGAGTCCATGGCCGTGTCGGTGCGGCTCGGCGCGCGCGTGCCCGTGGCCGACTGCCGCGCCGCGCGCGCGCACAAGAACGACCCGCACCAGTGGAAACTGCTCTGCGTCGAGGGTACGTACACACTACACACTACACACTACGAGTCCATGGCCGTGTCGGTGCGGCTCGGCGCGCGCGTGCCCGTGGCCGACTGCCGCGCCGCGCGCGCGCACAAGAACGACCCGCACCAGTGGAAACTGCTCTGCGTCGAGGGTACGTACACACTACACACTACACACTACGAGTCCATGGCCGTGTCGGTGCGGCTCGGCGCGCGCGTGCCCGTGGCCGACTGCCGCGCCGCGCGCGCGCACAAGAACGACCCGCACCAGTGGAAACTGCTCTGCGTCGAGGGTACGTACACACTACACACTACACACTACGAGTCCATGGCCGTGTCGGTGCGGCTCGGCGCGCGCGTGCCCGTGGCCGACTGCCGCGCCGCGCGCGCGCACAAGAACGACCCGCACCAGTGGAAACTGCTCTGCGTCGAGGGTACGTACACACTACACACTACACACTACGAGTCCATGGCCGTGTCGGTGCGGCTCGGCGCGCGCGTGCCCGTGGCCGACTGCCGCGCCGCGCGCGCGCACAAGAACGACCCGCACCAGTGGAAACTGCTCTGCGTCGAGGGTACGTACACACTACACACTACACACTACGAGTCCATGGCCGTGTCGGTGCGGCTCGGCGCGCGCGTGCCCGTGGCCGACTGCCGCGCCGCGCGCGCGCACAAGAACGACCCGCACCAGTGGAAACTGCTCTGCGTCGAGGGTACGTACACACTACACACTACACACTACGAGTCCATGGCCGTGTCGGTGCGGCTCGGCGCGCGCGTGCCCGTGGCCGACTGCCGCGCCGCGCGCGCGCACAAGAACGACCCGCACCAGTGGAAACTGCTCTGCGTCGAGGGTACGTACACACTACACACTACACACTACGAGTCCATGGCCGTGTCGGTGCGGCTCGGCGCGCGCGTGCCCGTGGCCGACTGCCGCGCCGCGCGCGCGCACAAGAACGACCCGCACCAGTGGAAACTGCTCTGCGTCGAGGGTACGTACACACTACACACTACACACTACGAGTCCATGGCCGTGTCGGTGCGGCTCGGCGCGCGCGTGCCCGTGGCCGACTGCCGCGCCGCGCGCGCGCACAAGAACGACCCGCACCAGTGGAAACTGCTCTGCGTCGAGGGTACGTACACACTACACACTACACACTACGAGTCCATGGCCGTGTCGGTGCGGCTCGGCGCGCGCGTGCCCGTGGCCGACTGCCGCGCCGCGCGCGCGCACAAGAACGACCCGCACCAGTGGAAACTGCTCTGCGTCGAGGGTACGTACACACTACACACTACACACTACGAGTCCATGGCCGTGTCGGTGCGGCTCGGCGCGCGCGTGCCCGTGGCCGACTGCCGCGCCGCGCGCGCGCACAAGAACGACCCGCACCAGTGGAAACTGCTCTGCGTCGAGGGTACGTACACACTACACACTACACACTACGAGTCCATGGCCGTGTCGGTGCGGCTCGGCGCGCGCGTGCCCGTGGCCGACTGCCGCGCCGCGCGCGCGCACAAGAACGACCCGCACCAGTGGAAACTGCTCTGCGTCGAGGGTACGTACACACTACACACTACACACTACGAGTCCATGGCCGTGTCGGTGCGGCTCGGCGCGCGCGTGCCCGTGGCCGACTGCCGCGCCGCGCGCGCGCACAAGAACGACCCGCACCAGTGGAAACTGCTCTGCGTCGAGGGTACGTACACACTACACACTACACACTACGAGTCCATGGCCGTGTCGGTGCGGCTCGGCGCGCGCGTGCCCGTGGCCGACTGCCGCGCCGCGCGCGCGCACAAGAACGACCCGCACCAGTGGAAACTGCTCTGCGTCGAGGGTACGTACACACTACACACTACACACTACGAGTCCATGGCCGTGTCGGTGCGGCTCGGCGCGCGCGTGCCCGTGGCCGACTGCCGCGCCGCGCGCGCGCACAAGAACGACCCGCACCAGTGGAAACTGCTCTGCGTCGAGGGTACGTACACACTACACACTACACACTACACACTACGAGTCCATGGCCGTGTCGGTGCGGCTCGGCGCGCGCGTGCCCGTGGCCGACTGCCGCGCCGCGCGCGCGCACAAGAACGACCCGCACCAGTGGAAACTGCTCTGCGTCGAGGGTACGTACACACTACACACTACACACTACGAGTCCATGGCCGTGTCGGTGCGGCTCGGCGCGCGCGTGCCCGTGGCCGACTGCCGCGCCGCGCGCGCGCACAAGAACGACCCGCACCAGTGGAAACTGCTCTGCGTCGAGGGTACGTACACACTACACACTACGAGTCCATGGCCGTGTCGGTGCGGCTCGGCGCGCGCGTGCCCGTGGCCGACTGCCGCGCCGCGCGCGCGCACAAGAACGACCCGCACCAGTGGAAACTGCTCTGCGTCGAGGGTACGTACACACTACACACTACACACTACACACTACGAGTCCATGGCCGTGTCGGTGCGGCTCGGCGCGCGCGTGCCCGTGGCCGACTGCCGCGCCGCGCGCGCGCACAAGAACGACCCGCACCAGTGGAAACTGCTCTGCGTCGAGGGTACGTACACACTACACACTACACACTACGAGTCCATGGCCGTGTCGGTGCGGCTCGGCGCGCGCGTGCCCGTGGCCGACTGCCGCGCCGCGCGCGCGCACAAGAACGACCCGCACCAGTGGAAACTGCTCTGCGTCGAGGGTACGTACACACTACACACTACACACTACGAGTCCATGGCCGTGTCGGTGCGGCTCGGCGCGCGCGTGCCCGTGGCCGACTGCCGCGCCGCGCGCGCGCACAAGAACGACCCGCACCAGTGGAAACTGCTCTGCGTCGAGGGTACGTACACACTACACACTACACACTACGAGTCCATGGCCGTGTCGGTGCGGCTCGGCGCGCGCGTGCCCGTGGCCGACTGCCGCGCCGCGCGCGCGCACAAGAACGACCCGCACCAGTGGAAACTGCTCTGCGTCGAGGGTACGTACACACTACACACTACACACTACACACTACGAGTCCATGGCCGTGTCGGTGCGGCTCGGCGCGCGCGTGCCCGTGGCCGACTGCCGCGCCGCGCGCGCGCACAAGAACGACCCGCACCAGTGGAAACTGCTCTGCGTCGAGGGTACGTACACACTACACACTACACACTACGAGTCCATGGCCGTGTCGGTGCGGCTCGGCGCGCGCGTGCCCGTGGCCGACTGCCGCGCCGCGCGCGCGCACAAGAACGACCCGCACCAGTGGAAACTGCTCTGCGTCGAGGGTACGTACACACTACACACTACACACTACGAGTCCATGGCCGTGTCGGTGCGGCTCGGCGCGCGCGTGCCCGTGGCCGACTGCCGCGCCGCGCGCGCGCACAAGAACGACCCGCACCAGTGGAAACTGCTCTGCGTCGAGGGTACGTACACACTACACACTACACACTACGAGTCCATGGCCGTGTCGGTGCGGCTCGGCGCGCGCGTGCCCGTGGCCGACTGCCGCGCCGCGCGCGCGCACAAGAACGACCCGCACCAGTGGAAACTGCTCTGCGTCGAGGGTACGTACACACTACACACTACACACTACGAGTCCATGGCCGTGTCGGTGCGGCTCGGCGCGCGCGTGCCCGTGGCCGACTGCCGCGCCGCGCGCGCGCACAAGAACGACCCGCACCAGTGGAAACTGCTCTGCGTCGAGGGTACGTACACACTACACACTACACACTACGAGTCCATGGCCGTGTCGGTGCGGCTCGGCGCGCGCGTGCCCGTGGCCGACTGCCGCGCCGCGCGCGCGCACAAGAACGACCCGCACCAGTGGAAACTGCTCTGCGTCGAGGGTACGTACACACTACACACTACACACTACGAGTCCATGGCCGTGTCGGTGCGGCTCGGCGCGCGCGTGCCCGTGGCCGACTGCCGCGCCGCGCGCGCGCACAAGAACGACCCGCACCAGTGGAAACTGCTCTGCGTCGAGGGTACGTACACACTACACACTACACACTACGAGTCCATGGCCGTGTCGGTGCGGCTCGGCGCGCGCGTGCCCGTGGCCGACTGCCGCGCCGCGCGCGCGCACAAGAACGACCCGCACCAGTGGAAACTGCTCTGCGTCGAGGGTACGTACACACTACACACTACACACTACGAGTCCATGGCCGTGTCGGTGCGGCTCGGCGCGCGCGTGCCCGTGGCCGACTGCCGCGCCGCGCGCGCGCACAAGAACGACCCGCACCAGTGGAAACTGCTCTGCGTCGAGGGTACGTACACACTACACACTACACACTACGAGTCCATGGCCGTGTCGGTGCGGCTCGGCGCGCGCGTGCCCGTGGCCGACTGCCGCGCCGCGCGCGCGCACAAGAACGACCCGCACCAGTGGAAACTGCTCTGCGTCGAGGGTACGTACACACTACACACTACACACTACGAGTCCATGGCCGTGTCGGTGCGGCTCGGCGCGCGCGTGCCCGTGGCCGACTGCCGCGCCGCGCGCGCGCACAAGAACGACCCGCACCAGTGGAAACTGCTCTGCGTCGAGGGTACGTACACACTACACACTACGAGTCCATGGCCGTGTCGGTGCGGCTCGGCGCGCGCGTGCCCGTGGCCGACTGCCGCGCCGCGCGCGCGCACAAGAACGACCCGCACCAGTGGAAACTGCTCTGCGTCGAGGGTACGTACACACTACACACTACACACTACGAGTCCATGGCCGTGTCGGTGCGGCTCGGCGCGCGCGTGCCCGTGGCCGACTGCCGCGCCGCGCGCGCGCACAAGAACGACCCGCACCAGTGGAAACTGCTCTGCGTCGAGGGTACGTACACACTACACACAGAAATAAATACTAATAGAATGGTGAATGTCACGTCATCGCATACATTTCGCGCGTGCCACATTTCAGCAAGCCCCGCCCACAGTGACGTATAGATAGTGAAGGACACTAAGGAATTATTATCGATGTGTTACGGAATTCAATATTCGAATTGAGGCCATGAGAACCATAGTGGCCTAACTACATTTTTTACAATATTGAGTTTATGATCTTTTCCAGTTCAATTTGATCATTTTGATAGAACCAGAGTGGCCTAAAAGTGATACAACGAATATTCACTAGATGGCAACATAATCACTGTTACCGTTTTTAGTCTGCGATCTAAACTTGAAGTGCCATACTGGCCTAAATAAGATAGGCCACTATGGCTTAAGCCCTCTAAAACTTCACTGTCATGATGAAATTAGTTAGGCTACTTTTTGACAGTCTGTTCATGATAAACGTCATTATTCATATATTTCAGCTTGTTAATTCTTTGAGCTATTTCGATTTACTTGATTCTCTGTCGGATCACTTCATTACGAATTCGATCCTTCAGAGAAACTCCGAGCTTAGACCTCTCCATAAATTGGTGGACCAGTCGCACCGTTAGTGTCCACGTCTCGGCCCCGTAAGTCATAACGGGTAGGAGGCACTTGTTGAAGACCTTGGTCTTAAGGCTTTGCGGTAGGGGTGATGAAAAGACGTGACGGAGTTTCCTATATGGTGCCCAGCCCAGCCGTAGGTATATCTTCTGCCAGCCTCCTTCTCGAAGTTGTTTCTACCCAAATGCACGGGGGGCCCCAGGTAGACTCCTGAACAACTTCGAGAGGGATCCCATTTAGGATAATCGATTCCGGAGAGACATGTTCATTGAACATTATCTTGGTTTTGTCCAAGTTCATCCGAAGATCGATGCGACCAGAAGAATCAGCTAGGCTGCTCAGCATATACTGCAAGTCCTGCACGCTTACAGCCACGATGACGATATCGTCTGCAAATCTTAGGTGTGAGAGGTCCTTTCCAGTGCAGCGTCTTGAACATATTCTTCATTGTATTTATGTACAATTTGGGGGAAATAACATCCCCTTGTCTCACACCTCGATGCAGGTGGATAGGTTCAGACTGCCAGTTCTATACTTGGACGGTCATAGTCACGGCATCATACAGACCTCTCAGCACTTGGACATATCGCCAATCGACTTGGCACTGTTGCAAGGACTCCAGAACAGACCAGGTTTCAATGGAGTGAAAGGCCTTCTCATAGTACACAAACGTTAAACACAGGGACAGATTATACCCCTCTGTCTTCTGTGTCGTATCCTCCTAAAAAACCGGCCAGTTCGGTCGGCAGAAATTCGTAAAGTCTACGCGCGAGTCGGTTCGTAATGACCATTGAGAACAGCTTATAGTCGTGGCTCAAGAGCGAGATAGGTCGATAGTTCTTCAAAGAAGTTTTGTCTCCCTTTTGGAAGAACAAAACGACAATGCTCTTGCTATTCCCTTGGAGTTCTCTCCGAGAAGAGGACAAAATTAAATATGCGCTCCAACGCATATTTGATTCTGTCCTCTGCAGCTCCAGCTGCAAAAGTATATGTTTCCCACCTGCCTTTAGCAGCTCCGTCGTAATTCCATCGTCCCCGGGGGCTTTCCCATTTTTGAGCTGCCTTAGGGCCACCACGATTACGTCCTAGCTGACATCTGGCAACTCTTCCGTGAAGTGGCGGGTTAAAGTGGCTCTGGGATACGCGGAAAAGGGACTTTACAGATTTTACTGGTATAGCTGGATCGTTAATACCCTGATGGAAAACCCATCAGCTGTGAGAAAAAAAGGACTTATTAGATCTTTTGCCCTTTTTACTTCCAGTGCATCACAGCTTTTATATCAGTATCAAAGATAATGTGTCAGCAGGACTAGTAATTCTTTACTAGTCTCTGGTGTCAGTAAGAAATGATCAAATAACATAGATGTTGAGGATGACAATGATAGTAGCTAAGAATACTTTTATTGTTACGTGCACTTGCTGCTTATGTTGTTTTGTTTTATTTTTGAGCTGTTGTGTTTAATAAACAATTGGCCTAATAACCGCTTTATTTTTATCTATTTCTAAAAACCTACTGCCAAAGTGGCCTATCTGTGTATAAAATGTAGAAAAATAGCAATAAAGCTATTTTGTCACTACTAAAATCATAAATTGGCACTTTAATAGGTCAAATAAAACAAAACAGTAATAAAAAGTATATATTCTGAAGAGTGCTAGATGATTAAAAAAATACTGTTTTTATTTTCTATGGTACTCAAAAAGCTTGCCTATTGAATTAGGCCACTATGGTTCTCATGGCCTCAATTATAGATAGATCTGTAGATTTTAGATTAGTTTTTGACAGTTTTTGACATAAGCTCCATACAAAATATGTGACTACAAAATGTGTGTCTGAAAATGGCCGTGAGAGCTGTGGAAAATGAAATTGTTATTGGTTATATAAAATGTTTTATTATGAATAGTTTGGTTAAAGTATACTGTTATAAAAATAAAACGTATTTATTTAGTTAAAAATCTGTATTGAAATCTTACAAAACTTTTGAATATATTATAGAACTAGCTGACCCAGCGCACTCCGTATCGCCTTTTTAAGAGTTTTTATTTAATTCCCTTTTTCCAAGCCCCTTTTCCAAAGTTACCAATCTCTTATCATTTCAGAGTCTTGATGAACAAACAAACATAGATTTTTATATAACATTGAATTCCATATTCCTTAAAATATTGGAGACGATACCCATATAGACTTTAAAAAAAAACCCGTCCGCGATCTTTGATTTCCTATCCGCCGTCTTTGATCACGAAATAGATGCTGTATTTGGATTCACCATCCCTTAAATTATCAGAGGCTATACCCATATTATTTTTTTATTTTTTCCCATCCGCCATCTTTGATTTCCCATCCGCCATCTTGAATCACGAAATAGATGTTGTATTTGGATTCCCCATCCCTTTTAACATCGCAGACGATGCCAATATTGATTTTTTAAATTTTCCCATCCGCCATCTTTGATTTCCCATCCGCCATCTTGAATCACGAAATAGATGTTGTATTTGGATTCCCCATCCCTTTAAACATCAGAGACGATACCCATATTGATTTTTTTAAAAATCCCATCCGCCGTCTTTGATCACGAAATAGATGGTGTTTTTGAATTCCCCATTCCTTAAAATATTGGAGACGATACCTACATCGACTTTAAGAAAAATCCCGTCCGCCATCTTTGATTTCCTATCCGCCATCTTTGATCACGAAATAGATGTTGTATTTGGATTCTCCATCCCTTAAATCATCAGAGACGATGCCCATATTGATTTTTTTCATTTTGCCCATCCGCCATCTTTGATTTCCCATCCACCATCTGTGATCACGAAATAGATGTTGTATTTCGATTCCCCACCCCTTAAAATATCGAAGGCAATACCCATATTGATTTTTTAAATTTTCTCATCCGCCATCTTTGATTTCCCGTCCGCCATCTTGGATGACTAAAGAAATTTCATATTATTAATCAGCGACCCGAAAATCTCCAAAACGATACCCATATAGATTGTATCCTATTCGTTTAGCCTTTTATTGCCTTTGACCCAACCCTCCCCCTTCTCGTTTGACAATTTTATTATTTTTGTCTGGCCACTAAAAGTTGTGGCGTAATTTTATATAGCCTATGCCTTTCGGAATATGGGCTATCATAGGCAATAACAATTTTTAAAATCCGACTGCTAGTTCCTGAGATTAGCCGACATTATCTTTTAGCCTTTTTAGCCTTTTGCCCGGCCCCAAAGAGTCGAAGCGTTATGTTATATAGCCTATAGCCTTCCGGAATAACTGGGCTATCGTATACAAAAAGAATTTTTAAGATCCGACCGGTAGTCTATACTAATATAATAAGGCGGAAGAGTTTGTTTGATTGTTTGAACGCGCTAATCTCAGGTACTACCGGTCGGATCAGAAAAATTATTTTTGTATACTATAGCCTAGTTATTCCGGAACGCTATAGGCTATATAACATAACGATTCGACCCTTTGTGGCCGGGCAAAAGGCTAAAAAGGCTAAAAGATAATGTCGGCTAATCTCAGGAACTAGCAGTCGGATTTCAAAAATTTTATTGCATTTGATAGCCCAATTATTCCGAAAGGCTAAAGGCTATATTAAACAATTCGCCACAACTTTTAGGGGCCAGACAAAAATAATAAATTCGTCAAACGAGAAGAGTGAGGGTTGGGTCAAAGGCAAAAAAGGCTAGATATCGTTTTCAAGATTTTCAGGACGCTGATTAAATAATATGAAATTTATTTAGTGATCCTAGATGGCGGACGGGATATCAAACATGGCGGATGAGAAAATTTAAAAAATCAATATGGTTAACCCCTTCGATATTTTAAAGGGTAGGGAATCGAAATACAACATCTACTTCGTGATCAAAGATGGCGGATGGCAAAATTTAAAAATATCAATATTGGTATCGTCTGCGATGTTCAAAGGGATGGGGAATCCAAATAATCAAATCAATCTTTATTGCAAACCAAGTGTATAAATAGGTCTTATGGTATGTTACATTAGTGTCAACTTAGTTGTCTTTTACAGACATTGCACATGGTACTTATATCTAAAATTTACAAAAAAATAATTAACAAACATTTTAGACATCTTACACTTTCACTAAGACATAAGAATAAAATATACAACATAAAAAGAAATAAGATTGACATTGTATTGTTTCATAATGTTAGACAGGCAGTAAACATTGGAATTATTAATATTTTATAATAATGATTATTAATAACATTAATACCTACTACTTATATTATACATTAATATCTAAAATTTATTTTCAAAAAATTCATTAGTTGAATAAAAGCATTTCTGGACTAAGAATTCTTTTAATTTTTTATTGAATGTTGGCAGTTTGCTCTCTTTTTTAATGTTTTTAGGTAAATGATTAAATATCTTGACTGCCATGTAATACGGGCTCTGGTTCAGCATTTTAATTCTAGATGGTGGTAAGTATAACCTATCTCTATGGCGTGTATTTATATTATGGATATCTTTCACCTGTGGAAAATGTGACCTATTCTTGCATACAAATAAACTTATGTCATGTATATATATTGATGGTAGTGTCAAAAAATTAAATTTAATGAAAAAGGGTCTGCAGCTTTCCTGGTTGTCTATTTGTGCAATTATTCTTACGCATTTTTTTTGAAGGACAAATACATCGTTAATATTTACACAATTCCCCCACAACATGATACCATATCTCAGCCATGAGTAAGCATAAGCATAGTATGCCGATAATGCTGCTTCAACGTTTGTGCTGCATTTCAGTTGGAAAAGGGCATATGAAAATTTTGAGTTTTGATTTCACGTGTTCTATATGAGTCTTCCAGTTTCTATGGGTATCTATATTTATGCCTAGTAGATTAAATGTTTCTACTGATTCTATTCTAGGGTTATATTTTGAAAAGTTGTCTATATTTAACGGTGGGGTTTTGTAAGATCTGATTTGAATGGTCTTTGTTTTATTATAATTTATTTCTAAGTTATGGTCGTTTAGCCAGTGTGTTACATTTTGAAGAGTTTCCTGAAGTATGGGTTCGGAGTTGTTAATTTTATTATATTTAATTAATATCAATATATCATCAGCAAATAAAACGGGTAATGCAACTTCTTTATTTAGAATCTTTGGTAAACCATTTATATATAGTAGAAATAATACACATCCCAGCACGCTGCCTTGTGGTATTGAACACGACAGTTTTCTTGTTTGAGATCGTACTGTTTTTATTTATTTTGTCACTATGTCATAATTTTCTAATTGCACTATTTGAGATCTGTTTTCTAAATAAGACTTAAACCATGAGTAGGACGGGCCACGAATGCCTGAACCGTATAATTTATTAAGTAAATAATTTATTAAGTAGAATCTAATTTGTTTATGGCTTCTATAGGTAGGTAAGCAGAGTATTATATTTGTATTTTGAATAGTTTCTAGTGTTTTTCTTAGGCTAGAAATTACATCGATGTAGTTGTTAGTTTTACGGAAGTCCTCGTCACCAATAAGGATAACACAATAGTCATTTTTAGAATAGTTTTCAAGTTTTGAATGCAGATTATTAATTAAATGTTTGGTACCACAACTGGGTGAGAGGTAGTGACAAATTTCCATGTCTTCGAAGTTTTGTTCTGCGATTTTTAAGATGTTATTTCTCTTATTTCCACTGATAATACATATTTTCTTTCTGGATAGTTTGTTATTATGTTCAATTTCATGTTTTGTTGGCATTATCTTACTTGTTGTTTTGACGTTATTTGTAGTAATCTGTGAATTTTCATATTCCTTTTCCATTTTCTTCTTATTTATCATAGGTGTTTCTAATTTCTGTTGTACTTTTTGAAAATTTTTGGTGCTTCTTTGTGGTGTAATTCGGTCTTTTTTTGGTGTAGCAATTACACTAGAGATTCTTTTTGTAGCTTTTTGCAATAAGTTGTATTTATTTGTAAGGTGTGATACAGTTGTCTTAAGCTCGCAGTTTTCCAAAGAGAGATTGTTTATTTCTTCGTGTGCAGCATTTAATTCTAGCTTTAAGGTAGTAATTTGTTTCCTCAGGTCCTGAATTTCGCAATCCATCTCATTATCCGATTTATCTGTTATGTATTTGGTGTTTCCATCTATCGTCGAATCGTCTGAACTACAATCATCAATTGTTGTCACATCTGTCAAAGATTGAGTTCGGGTTTTGCGAAGAGTAATATTTTGTGAGCAATCCATGGCTTATGAATGAATATTTGATCAATGTTTTATCAATATTTGAAGGAATAATGTTTATGATTTGGAAAAAGAGCAAGGTCAGTATCGAGGATTTGAACCCTCGACCGCAATCATTGCCCCGAATAAGTTCAAAAGTACAGAAGCGGTTACACCACTCGACCAAACTGATGCTTGTAGAATTCAGTTAAATTTACTAATTCTTTTGTAGCGTTCCTTGACAAACTGCAGATATGAGTCCAAAAGTCAATGGCTTTGTTTTAGCGTCGCTTACGGTTATAATTTTAAATCGTGGGTACACTGACACTTTACTGTTTGTTTTTTGTGAATATGAAAAACGTTTATATCTTATTTATTTGTTTTATTGGTTTAGTTATTTCGTATTTTCAGTTGTTTTAGCACGTTCTTGTTTGTTATCGTAACACTGTATTTTATTATTGTAATGTTTTGATAGTAAGTATTTACACTTGTCTCACTTGGTACGCAAATCGTTAGAACTTTGTTATTTCGGTCTTTAGTCACTGGATAACGATTGTACGTCACTATCACAATATATTTTCACTAATTACTGTGAGTTTTCACGTTGTTTATCGGTATAACATTTTTTTAAACAATTTATTTACGGAGCTAGATGTTTACGTTGGCGTAGTGTTGCCAGTTCCTAATACAACATCTGTTTCGTGATTCAAGATGGTGGATAGGAAATCAAAGATGGCCGATGGGAAAAAATTAAAAAATCAATATGGGTATCGTCTCTAATGATTTAAGGGATGGAAAATCCAAATACAACGTCTATTTCGTGATCAAAGATGGCGGATGGGAAAATTAAAAAAAATAATATTGGTATCGTCTGCGATGTTAAAAGGGATGGAAAATTAAAACACATCTGGTTCGTGATTCAAGGTGGTGGATAGGAAATTAAAGATGGCGGACGGGGTTTTTTAAAGTCGATACGGGTATCGTCTCCGATATTTTAAGAAGTGGGAAATTCAAAAACACCATCTATATCGTGATATTCGTGATCAAAGTTGGTGGAAGGGATTTTTTTAATATCAAT
The DNA here is from genome assembly GCA_944739405.2 of Euclidia mi. Classification (NCBI taxonomy): domain Eukaryota; kingdom Metazoa; phylum Arthropoda; class Insecta; order Lepidoptera; family Erebidae; genus Euclidia; species Euclidia mi. The sequence goes on from CALYKY020000091.1 coordinate 34,995, forward strand.
ATGGGTATCGTCTCCGATGATTTAAGGGATGGAGAATCCAAATAAAAAATCTATTTCGTGATCAAAGATGTCCCATCCGCCATCTTATGTTCCCAAATAGATGTCATTTTCGTGATCAGAAAGCATGAAAACCCCAAAAATTATACCCAGATTTATTTTATTAGAAATGTCCCGTCCGCCATCTTGGATTCCCAAATAGATGTCATTTTCGTGACCAGAATCCATTAAAACCCCGAAAATGATACCCATATTAATTTTATTAAAAATGTCCCGTCCGCCATCTTGGATTCCCAAATAGATGTCATTGTCATGACCAGAATCCATAAAAACCCCGAAAATGATACCTATATTAATTTTATTAAAAATGTCCCGTCCGCCATCTTGGATTCCCAGATAGAAGTCATTTTCGTGATCAGAAAGCATGAACATGATGCTTGCTTTCTATTTAAGAGAGAGAGAGAGAAAGAGAGACAGACAGAGAAACATGCGCACGCCGCACGGCTTACAATAGCTTACTATATCAAAAAGTGTCGTTTCGCAACGCGCGATAAGGAACTTCGTTCCAATGTATGATATCGACATAATAATTAATTCGAATTAATATTCATTTTATTTATCGATAAATTTAAAACGTAACCATAAACCGAACGTCAATCCCTAGCGCGCGCTGACCAATCACAGCTATTTATTTGACCCGTGGCCCCTGATTTGTTATTGTTTTTGGCATCTTGTGAATATCGCGTATCTCGCCTCACATTGCGTGTTTATTTCATAAATATGTCAACAAGTATCGTATAATTCAAGCAATGGAAATTTAACATAAAGAACAAATTAACGATGATATTATTATTAGACAAACTTGGTAAAAGTAGCCCACTTGGTTTGAATCTCAATAATCTTAAGTTTTACTCAATTTTAATACTTACTGGTGATATGAAATGCCTCCCTTTTCCATATTTTTTGCATCACTTTTATTTTAACAATAGGAAACTGCACAATATGGCACGTAACGAATAACAAACAACGAATTTTAACATAACGAATTTAATGTTTTTTTATCTCCTGAGCGCGTGAACTGGAGACGCGATGCGTAATGCGAATGCGTTCAAAAACACATGCGCTATAGTGCAATAGTTTGGCACGCGCTACATATTTCTCTCCTTCAATATTTCCCTCTGCTTCCGTGTTACTATGTGCCTCGTACCGTGCGCGTTATAATAATGTTGTGTTGTGTCGGCAGAGCCGTTCGACCTGACGAACACGGCGCGCTCGGTGTACGACCCGGAGACGTTCGAGAAGATCGTGGCGACGTTCCGCGACTCGTACAAGCGGCTGGCGGCGGGGCTGCGCCTGGCGGATGCGTGGCCGCAGCGATGATAGCGCGCCGCCGTCGCCCCGCGCCTCACACGCGCCCCACGCGCGCCCCACACGCGCCCCACACGCGCCCCGCACGCGTGCACTGACGCTCGTAGCGCCCTCTAGCGGCGCAGTGCTCCACAAGAAACAAGTGCCACTATGAAAATTATATGTTTACATTCCATAGTGCCATATTTGTTAGTTCGTTCGCATTGTTCTGAGGTGCGGTTTTTATTGTGACTGGAAGCGCCGCTTCGCCGGACCGGCCCTCCCCGGTGATAGTGTAGCGGGGCTGCGGCCGGTCCGGCGACGGGCACACGATCCGTTTTGTCTCGACTGCACATGTAGCTGCGCCCGACAAACGACGGAGATTCTCGCGTCGCGGGATCGCGCCCGCTTAATCCCTTTCTTCTTTGAGAACTGACAAAGCAGGCATGCAGCTTTCTCAGTTCTCCTTTATATCACTTTAAGCTTATATTTTATTTATAATTTACTTTAGTATGATGTTAAATGCGTAGCCGGAGTATTCTCCCTTGATTAGTGATACTTATGTTTTAATTATTTTATAGACTCCCTAATATGAACTCAGTGCTGACTTAAAGACGAACCGTAGATCGGTTCAGTAAATAAATAGGAATTTATATATCATATTAAGATGTCACATTAAGAGCCGCACCTCAGAACAATATGAAAATATGTTTGAATAATTAATGGACATAACAGGCGGTCAACATACAGGATTGTAAATTATAGTATCAAGAAACGGAAACCTGCACTTTCTAATATCTTAATGAGGTGTATAAACTGTAATACAGTCGTATCTGTAATATCAGCTAAAGTAATTTAGAAAAATATTTTAAAAGTTCGAAAAATGTTTTCTTGTAATTGGCTGTATTCTTAATGTTATCGGCCTCTGGAGGCTTTAAAAACTACGTGTAGTTTAGAGGCTGCCTCGCACTAAGGCGACACGACACCTCTTATATGCCGAGGCATAATGAGATTCGAGACATTGTCTCGATGTCCGGACATACTGTGTTCTCGAGACTTTGTCTCGACAACAGTCGGGTTGTTGTTTCGATAGCGAGATTAATCTTGTGGAAGTGTGGCACTATTACAAAATATTACTCAGCATGTCAAGTGTCTCATCTTGGCAGGAAATGTTCTCTTAATAAGCCATTGAGGCTTTTGAGAGAACCTGAGATATGTCTCCATATCGGAACAACATCTCGAAGTATTAAGTGCAGCTCTAATGGGCGAGGCTAGAGACTGCAAGCTGTAGTCTTGATGATGAACACTTGGTTGTACAATCACATATGTTGATGACGCTGTATCCAAATTGTGTGTGGTCACACGAGTCCTTACCGCAATATCAACAAGACTGAAGTATAGAGTTTGGAGTGAGAGGAGTTAGTCATCACATATATCAAGTTCACTAGTCGGTAGTCGGTTTAATTTCTGTGACTAAAGCGATCGTCGCAAACGAGTCGTTGCGTTGCCTCGACAGGCGTCCTATTTGTTTTTATTAAATATTTATTATTGTTTATTTATAAGTTATTTAATAAATGTAAATAGTAAGAAATAAAAAAATACATAAATATTCATTTTAGGGTCGTGTATGGTTTTTATGTAAATAGTATTTTTGTGATGAGGAAAGAGTAAATGACAAAAAAATATATATTATAGATAATATAATGGTATGCATGCTTTGCGTGGACGAAGCCAGGTTCGCGACGCACTATATGTGGGAGAGCGTAAGATGGGAGCTACTAAATTCCCTGTGATACATTACGAAAGAGAAATTATATAGGTGTTTGTGTACAGTGGTTGATGTTGATAAAATTGTTTAAAGGTGCTAATACTAGATGTTTATGCTCGAAACGCGACGTTTGCAGCTCAATAGCCACATGTAAGTTAGAGGGCACATCCCGCGCTCGCACGTGTCCGACTGTCGGCGCGGCCGAGTGTCGGACCCGGCGAGCCGCGCGCCTGTCGGCCTGTCGGACCGGCCGAGCGAGGCTTGGGGCGCACGCGGCCAGTGGAAATATGCTCCGCTCCACAGGCGGCCACTAGCTCTACGTGTCTGGTCACTCGCCCCGCGCGACGCTCGGCGCGACTGTCGTACGTACACTACGTACGTACGTGTACGCGTACGTATACGTAACGAGCCAGCTGTTCCACCTCGCGTACAATTCATTGTTCCTTCGCCCGTTTCTGTTCACGAAACGGACGGGTGCGTCAAACTTAAATATGGTGCTAAATGATTGTGTTGCCTTATATTTGGCGCTGAGCTATGCTTATATACAATGTAACAGTTGCTAAGATATCCTAAGATTATTGAAGGCTTTCATACATGAAATGTGACGTTTTTGTAATATGATATATATATTTATACACTGTTGTCATTGACCGTTGATATAAGCGAATGTCGATTTGAACAGCTTGTTTGACTGAAATATAATGTTATTAATTCGTCCAGCTAATGTTGCCGAAACTCGTCAAATTAGTAGTGTTAACGCCTTCTCTAATCTTTTAATCGCTAGATAATCGAATAAGTATTGTACATGTTAACTTATCGACATCTTAATTTATAAATTTTCTCAAATTGAGAAAAGCTTAAATTAATGTGTTGAGCTATTTATAATCGTTATAATCCAAAAATTATGTATCGGTAACGAGATCGCGACGAAATTGGTTTTACGCTTGAAGCTCTCATTTTGCGCGCGTATAGTGAGAGAGAAATCGAAAAATGATATTTAGTCGCGGTCCCGTGCCAGATCATCAGAATTCCTATACAACATGTGAGGATACTAACAATGCATATCTCTAAAGTAATACAAAGATTGTATAAAATATAGCCTACACGAGCTAGGAATTCTGTCGCTAGAATTGCGCCGTGACGCGCCTCGCTATCAACTGACAATATTATTATTAATTCATTTTTATTTACATCGCCACTAGTTTTACAGCTTTTTTACGCATAAACTCGAATCAAAATTCTGTTGTTTATCAAAGTTCATATAATATTTATACATATTTTTTTCTAAAATAATGTTAGTCGGATAAATGAGTAGTCAAACGCATTATGTAGTTGTATGTTCTGGTTAAGTCGGCATCTACCGATATGTTTTCATCGATGCCTCGCAACTATTGTTTTGTTAAGTTTACAATAACTAGCCACTAGAACTAGGTCTAGACTAGAAATTGTTAAGTTTGTTTTGTAATTTTATTTGTAACGTTACACAACACCATCTGGACGTTGTTCCCCATAGCCCGAAGCACTCACACTATTTGATGTAATATATAAACGCCTGGCTATTTTATATCGCGTTATGTATAAGTTTTATAAAGATTTTACATAAGAGGCACTTGGCCGCGCTGAATAATTAAAGTACAATAAATAATTTTAACATGTTAAATGTAAGAAAACTGATTAGAATTATAAAACAAAAGTGTCTCTCAAACTGTTTAATTTTTTGAAAAGTTATAAAAAAAATGTCGACACTCAAAGAGCTAAAAAAAATATAAAATTGAACTCCTAAAAAAATAAAATTAAAAACACAAAAAAATCATAAAATAGAAAAAATATAAAAAAATACAAAAAAAGTGTAAAATTCTGAGAAAAAATTATTTTTATTTTGACCTCGTCAAATTTTATCGCATGTTTTGTTTGGCTTCCACCTGCCTCTTAATGAACTGTTTTTTAAACAGATTAAAAATCAATGTATCATAAATATATTTATGCTTTTTAACCAAATACTATTATATGAAAGTGTCAATGTCTGAGGTTGTTTTGAGAATAAAACTAACCGTTGAAGATATTGCACATTAAAACTATGTATTATTGAAAAATATTGACTTAAAATAAAAAATGCTATTATTTGCCCAATAAATAATCTCATGTTATAAGTATGTATTGTAATGTAATAATAATCAAAACATGCAAAAAATATATTTCAGATTTGAGCTAGTACCTCACCATTATTGCTCAAACGCCAGGATACTTCTTGTGTAAAACGTTTCAGCAGAGGCATGAATCGTTGCTATCAACCTTCTAATCTTTTTTAACCGGACGTCAGCTAATAAGGACAATATATTAAAAACATAAAATATCTCTTGGTTTATTGAAAAAGATCTTTTTGTCTTATAAAATGTGTGAAATATTAGGTCTGCCACTAGTTGGCGCTTAATCACCGTGGTCTTTAAGTATTTGAAAACTTCTATAGCGTTATCATTCACATTGCTGAAGAGAGATAATTGAAATAATCATAAACCTAAGTACGTTCTGGCGATATTGGAATATATGTGAATTCAGGATACAAATTAGTTGCAATATTTTGAACGTCGCTTATTTTTACAAGGCGAGTCACATATATTTCATTAGCCCCTGTTCGGAACATTAGTTAGTGGGTTGATGCGTTGTTTGGTTGTTGATTGAAGTGAGTGCAACGCTGGTGCCAGAACACAAAAGTTGAAGTGACGGGCTATCTTGGGCCACTGTTGGAAACCCATCACTGCCACGGTAACGTCCTATATTTGTAAGGATTGGCAGTTAAACATATATTTAATGCAAATTTTAGTTTAAACGATGGTATTAATGATCTCCTTGGCAGTATATTTTTCACTACTTTTGTTGCCCTAGAACATAGTTTGAATTTAGTTATGAAATATTTAAAGTTGTTATATATATACAAATATATATCTCCTCTGTATAACGTACTTAATTTCCCAAATGTTTATATGTGGTTCAAAGGAATAAAATGCAAATTGTATGTGTATTGTACCTATCAAAAAATAATTTTGTCTGTATTTCTTCATGTGCTTGGTTAATTATGAAAACTGTATAATTATAAAGTAGGTATGTATTAAATTGTAACTATTGTAATTAACTGTATAATGTGACCGTGTATTATATTTTTGGCCTCAATGCGGCCTCTTTTTGTAAAAGTATATTTTGTCACGTTTTTGACAACTTTAGCCTTGTTGCATTTTATTTTTATTGAACACAAGCAGATTTTTATCTCCATATTGTACAAAGAAATTATTGTAAAGAAAAATATTCTGTAATAGTTAAATATATACAACTGCCAAAATAAAGCGTATTATTTTATAAATATCCCTAACAGTAACTCTGAACTTACGGCGGTTTCAGATTAGCGTATTTTTCTGCGCGTGTACGGTCGTTTCAGCATACGCGCTTACGCGCGCGCTACATTACGATTTACGCGCTTCACAAAACCAGACTCGCGTCTGAAAACGGGCATACCTACTTCGGCGTATTCGCTCGGCTCGAAACGATAGCATAGAGCATAGATATTTAAATAGAGGCACATTTCTTATGGGCGCTCTGTAGACAAATTTTCTGTGACTAGTGTGACCTGTATTGCCGCTTGGCGGCGTGGCAGTCGCGCTGTGACAGCTTACTCTACGAGTGCAAGAGAGACAAAAGTTTCTTCTGTGTATCATAACTACGAGAGCAAGAGAGACGGAGAACGACACCAACGGCGTCAATTACGTACTACACTGACAACCGTCATAGGTACGCCAGTTGAAATCGGCACACGAAATCCTTATGAAATGCGCTTCTATTATGTAAATCTGTATTCATTGACGATAGTCACATCTTGTCAGTGTCAACATGGATTCTGACTATTATACTTGCTCCTTGATTCTGACCATTCTGACCATATAGCTTACCTTCAAATTGTTTTTTTTTTTTCGACAAAAACAGAAAATAGTTCGTCACTCAAACAATTCGTGTCGCGGACGCCGCGCAACTAGATTAAACACGTTCGCGCTGCGAGAGCTACCGACGAGTGAAAGAGACGTGTGTATGAGCAATGGCTCATACACACGTCTCTTTCACTTGTACGTTACTAAGGGGACAAAATGGACAATTTTTAAATTTTATTTTTTTGTTTTGTTTATGAATCGGTGCGGCATAATTATATCAAAGTTTAAGAAAAATATATAGTTTATAACTAAGTAGTACACAGTTTTAAAAAAAACGGGCTTTCAAACATGATCCATGACGAGCACATGTCCATTTAGTAACGCTCACTAACATAATATTTTATCAGCAATGTAAACTATAATTTACCTACAATTTCTTGACGATGTTTAGTTAAAATACATAATTATACTCTTTTTGAAATCAATTTAGTTTACCCTATTTGAAATAAAATTCTAGCTTTAAATCACATATTAAAATAGTCTTATATTTTTAACTTTGTAGATAATTTGACTCCTTGAAAATGCTTCAAATTATTTTAAATGAAAGTCAGCACCATATTCTATTATATTTCATCCCAAAATATACCATTACTAGTAATTAATTCCACTTTATAGCCTAAAACTTGGAATATAAAATTGTGACTGTGACTTCGTAGGAAATGTCATTGTGACTAAATTGAAACATAAGCGGTGTTCATAACAAGTTTAATAATCAAAAACATTAATAAAAAAAAAGAAAACATTAACAAACTTCTAACTTTAGAGGCTTTAACTTTAGAGCCATGCCACAGAATAGATAGTTCTTACGAACAGAAGCACCACTTCGCAAACCAATTTATAGAAATGGCGACTCTTGCTACTAAGCAAGAAAGTACAATTCAGCTCGCATAAGCACTCAGTACCTAACGCGATATTCACCTAACTATACCCGCTCTTTTCTAACACATAACGCTGTCGCTGTCTGGCGCGGAGCGGTGCGCTAGCTGTCGCGCTAGGGTTGTCGACTTGCCGCTGCTACTATAATATTTATTCATCGTCTATCTACCTACTTGACCACGTACCTAATAATAAATATTTATACTATAAGTATCCTATCCCACTATTTGAGCTCGTAGAACAAAAACCACAAAAATTCTGGTGGTTTACATTTTCACTATACTAATTCTTAGTTATTTCCTAAACGCGTTGACCGATTTACATGATTCAAACCGATAAAATGGTTTTTGAACTAGATCTTTAATTTGACACCATAATCGTTGAGATATCTCAACAAATAAAAAGTAAAATTTTCAAGTTGCTCCCGTAAAATAAATAAAATCGAAATATCGATTTACATGATTCAAACCGATAAAATGGTTTTTGAACTAGATCTTTAATTTGACACCATAATCGTTGAGATATCTCAACAAATAAAAAGTAAAATTTTCAAGTTGCTCTCGTAAAATAAATAAAATCGAAATTTCAAGTTGCTTTCGACACACATCCGTTAAATGAGCAATACTTCGCACCAGACTTGTGATGAGAAATTTTTGTTGTTCACTATTAAAATTCACGTTATTAATAGCTAGCCCTGCGCGCGAGCGGTGACGACGCGGCGTGGAAGCCGCGCGAAAGTGTAGGCACTTATCGCTGTAGGTACGGCCGAGTGAAGGAGGCCTGGCCATGCATTGACCGATTTCTGGTCAAGCTATACCTACTTTTGCTGTGGATGACTCGTGGGAGTCGCACCATCCCTTACATAATGTAGCGAGACGCTTTCCTTTACAAAATAATCTAAGCCTTAATCAAAATAACAAATTGTCGTTGCGACTTTAAGTTTAGTTGTGTAAACCTTTCTTCAAAATTATTAAAATAATTGTTAGTCACAACACAACTTATGATATAACTAATTCAAATAAAACATTTTAATTTTCTTAGATAAACTTTATTTTGTAAAGTTTACATTTATAACAAGGAGTAGCATAATTAGCATTCTTGGGTTATAGTGATCGTAAAGACAAGAGTTGCAAAAAGTACCTACACCAAATGTTTGGTACGTGATTTCATTAAAAATAATATCTTGTCTATTCATAGTTAAAGAATGTATAAATCGTAAATCTTCAGCAGCAACTGTGTTTTTGCATACAAAACACTTTTTTGCCAAAATAAAATGGGTTTTTTCCCAAGGCCATTGAAGTCCATCATCAAAGCATTTTATAAGATCATTTTATAGATAAAACTTTGTCAATATCCACCAATATTCCCACTATTAACAGTATTAACCCTTTAACCGCCGGAGTCGGATAAATCCGACCACGAACTTTTGTGCCATACTTGCCGCAGACGTATATATACGACTATAGGTTTAAAAGCCACGTATTTCGAAAACTTATTAAATTATGTAAAAGTTTTAAACAAAAATATAACATGATTAACTAACGAATGTTTTTGTATCATTGCTTTCTAAAAATAACCTACTGAAACCTGATAATTTCAATTTAAAAAAGCAATCAAATTCTTAGTAATTCAACCAAGTTTTATTATATATGTGTAACGCCGCAGTCGTAGATATCCGACAATAGTGTAGGGGTACAAGTCGATAACCATTATGTGCAAGGATAGGGGAAAAACTTGTTAGGTCAATGATAAAAGGTTACGAATTGTTAGTTATATAAATAATGGTGGATATTTCAACGTTACAAATCTTTATAATTATTAATTATTTTTTAAAGGCTGTTATAAGACATTAAAATATTCATATATTGTTTCAACATTTTCCTTACGGGTACATCACTAAAACTTGTGAAAACATCCACTGTGGCAGCGCCGGAGTCGTATATCTCCGACCGCATGTGACGTCATAAGCGAAAAATATATTGCACTAGTGAGGGAAGGTGCAAATAATTATGAAGTATGAAATACATTTTATAAGTGGGTATTTAGTACAATATTATTTGTTCACTGATTCGATACTGGTCGTTCGTGTTTTATCGTATACTAAAATGTCGAGTGAGTGCAGACGAATTAATTAGAATTTTGGAGGGCCATGAAGAAAATACTGAAGAGTTTGAAAGTGACGAGTAATTAGAATTAGAGAATCGACAGATAATTTGTTTATTTTTAACTAAATTAAATTAACTTCTATTTTTATGAACTACACAACCCGTCGTGTGAAAAAAAGTGAAACGTGTTTAGATTTATTTTTACCTACGTAATATTATCCGTTAAATATCTATTAATTCATTTAAAAAGTTTAATTACAATTTTATTGCTTTCAGATTGATTGTAGTGATACAGAATTGGTATGGTCACGGGAAGGTAATACCTCGTTAGCAGAAGACTGACGAGTTCAACTCTGGTTTTACAAATATTAATTTAACTACGGAGTCCTGTGAATTAGATTTCTTTGAGTATTATTCAGACGAAGTGTGACATCTGAGTAGTAGATGCTAATCCTGCACTATCAATATAAATATGTATAAAACGCCCAACGCCGCAGTCTAATATATCCGACAGATTGTGATAGAACTAGGGATTTCTTATATCGATACTTTCTCGGGTGTTTAAATAGATGGTTTCATATTTCTGAATCGAATGTTTAAGTAATTTCTGATATAAACGATCATATGTACTCAAATAATTATATTGTTATGATATAATTAGTGAAACAATCTCGTCTTTGGTTAAAAATGTTTTATTGAAAAATAGTTTTATTTAAAATATGATTGATATTTCCCATCACTAGTAATATTGTTACCAATGCACAGTGGTTCCGCGCTCTAAGAAGGGCGGTCATAGAGGTTACGCGCAACGAATGGCTATTGAAATGCATAGTAATGCATGGTATTATAGTATTTTTTTATTAACTGAGGTAAAGATTCGTAGAAATAAAACAGATTATATCAGAATAATAATAATTCATTAAACATAAAACTCAGCTATTTCTTGCGAAAGAAATATAATTGAGAAAGGTGAATTACAGCTACCTACTCTGAAACTTAATTGGCATAAATTACTATTACAATAATACCACTTAACTAGACTCTTACTAATGACAAACATAAATATTCATCAAATAATTACAATTAAATAGTTTTATGGGCACATTGAACAAATCTAAGCAAATCAAATAATTACAATCTAAAGTTTTCTAAACTACTTATAAAATGGCACAGATTTAAAAGGACAATATAAATTTAACAGGTCAGCTGATAGAGCAGACTTCTTCTTTCGTGGTAATTTTCTTAAACTAGAAAGGTATGGATCCAAATTAAAAAGAAGTCTGTGCATCAGATCGGTGTTCGTGACAAATCGAGACATTTTTCTTGTATAATCACGCCTAAATCGTTTAATTAATTTATTACACGATTCAGCGGCCTTTTCCGAGAGCTCACCGATAGATAACAAAGCAGAGTAATTCTAATTTCCAAGATTTTTGTGTCAATATTTTCGATATCTGGCAGCAACTGCGCCAGACTTTTCAAAACTTGACGACATCTGTCTGCTTCAGAAGTATTCTTCTTAATAGCCCAGTGTCGAGTACAAGCATTCTTGTAAAAAACACTTAAATGTTGTACCTAAAACAAAATACAAATAGTATAGTGTGGATTTTAAAATAATGATATCTCGTAGACACCTTTAACACCTGGCGTAGATCCTAGGTACCACCTACTATCGCAGCATATCGCAGTCAATTTTCTTTTAAATTTAAAATTTAGTGTTTTTTAATGTCTTTATATAAAACTGCTTTTGTAGGTTATGGTCAGAAAGTAGTTAAAAGCTTCGACATAGATAAGGTAAAACAAAAAAAGAATTTTTCAATTACAATGGCGTAGCACCGATTAAAAAAAATAACACTTGAATTAAAATGAAAGAAAATGCTTAAAATACACTTTAAATACCTTCAACTTGAATATCCATTGTAAAACATCCGGTCACAAACAATTTATTCTTTAAAAACAAGTGTCACTAAAAATACTAAATATCACGTGCTAATTACGCTAACTAACGGACTTGTAATGCGTTCACTTTAGATGCACAAAACTATAAGAAGGAAAAAACAAAATGAAATTATTTTGTACCCTCATATAGTGTGATAAATAGTGAGTAATTATGTGAGGTATCGTCTTGTAATTCAAACATCGTGATTGGTACCGTATGACCTACTACGGAACCACTGTGCAATGATGTGTCAGCGCTAGGGGCATATTTTGTTGACGGAACTCTTGGCGGTTAAAAGGTTAATAAGTTCACGTAGTAACTCTGAAAGGGAAACAAATACAAAAAAATTGAAAATCTTGAATGACTATTATTTTTAAATTAAATGCTTACCTATGGTTTTTAGAGTTATACCTACAATAATGTAAGTCAATCTGTTACGAAAATAAAACGATAGTAAAAGTTATATATCTATTATGAATATTATGATTAATATAATTAAACAGAAACACATAACTCCATCTTGGTTGTTGTTGGTAAAACATACACCACGTAAACTTAGCCTTATGTGTCCATTTCGTCATAATTATTGTTCCACTAATATGTCACGACACATAATGGGCATGACGAACTCCGCTTACTAATAATAATGACGACAACACTCAATATTCTTTGTTCTTTTAGAGGAAATCATTATTTCACGACATACACACATACATTAGGCATAATTCGCAAATAAAACAATGTTTTAAGAACTTACCGGTATCACGTTATCGCTGTGACTATAGTGAACTTTTTATTCGACTATGTGTGTTAAAAACACGGCTTTCGTCACCGATTACAGCGTCACAACCAGTCCCAAGCGTTTTGGTCGTCTTTATATTCCGATATTTTATAATATGCTTTTGAACACGATTTCGCTTTTACAATAATTTTGAACTTATTTATAGATAGGTTTCATATATTATAAGGGAGCTTGTTATAAAAGCGTATTCATTGCCCCATAAAACAGCTAGGTACTTATTTTGTGGAGACGAGTGCTATGAACTACGAGATTATTCCTGTCTAAGACTACAGAACAAAAGGCAGACGAAGCGCGCGGAACACTTGCGTGAGGCCACTAAAGCAAATACAAAATTGAAAAGCGAATACAAACTCGGCTCAGTGCGCTGCGAACACAGACTACATTATTATATGCTGCGAAGCATCGCACAGTTCACACGCCACGATCAATCCAGCTTTTAAATTCATAAAATGCCGTCTTGCGTTTTTAAACATTGTAAAAGTTGTTTCCAAAAGCAAAAACAGGAAGATGGAATATATTTTTACAGATAAATATGGATTATTTGACTGTTTTATAATATTATTATTTAAATTTACCCGTTTTGGCCGATCCCGTGGGAATTTCGGGAAATCCCTTCTTAGTGCACCCCTACGGTCCCCAAGGAACATACATGCCAAATTTCAGCTTCCTGCGCCCCATTGTTTCGGCTGTAGCGTGTCTGTCAGTCAGTCAGTAACGCAAGGATTTTATATAAGTACTAGAGGACGCCAGCAGCTACGCCTGCATTTTTTTTTAATTTACCCGTTTTGGCCGATCCCGTGGGAATTTCGGGAAATCCCTTCTTAGTGCACCCCTACGGTCCCCAAGGAACATACATGGCAAATTTCAGCTTCCTGCGCCCAATAGTTTCGGCTGTAGCGTGTCTGTCAGTCAGTCAGTAACGCAAGGATTTTATATATTAAGATATTAAGATTTCGATAAAATTCGTATTTCTGCAGAAAATATGTAAGTGTTGCCAGTTTACGTCGACACCGTTTGCCCTGTATTAGGGAAAATACACTTGTCAATCGATTATGTAGGTAATAATTATTGTCATGTTAATGAAAAATACATTAACGTATTGTAAAAGTATATTGTAGATTATCTTTTTTCTTATAAATATAGCAATAGAATTTCCATTAGTATATACATTGTTTTGAGTTCGATCCCCATATACTATACACATTTTGAAATCTTTGTACCGTTCTTATGGCGTAGGGAATAAGTATCAAAATCGTACTGCAACTGTTAGCTTGACTTGGCGCCGTGTGTACATTACGTACAGAAACAGAAATTATTGATTGCAGCCATTATTTATTTTGACGTGACAACGTCTTATAAATTGGTTTGCCGGGTGACACTTCAAGAAACTGCGTTACGCTCCGCTCACGTTATGCGCTCACAATGAGAGCGAGTGAGAGGCACGCGTCCCGCCTAAGAGCGAGAGAGACAGACATAAAAAGTGAAAGGCACGCGTCTTTCATCCTTCTTCCTACTATACGAATGAATATTCACATTAAAATTATTTTACCACTCAAAGTCGTTGTCACGTAAAACTTTCGCCCGTATACCGACTTTACAGGCAACCAATTTTTTTTAGTTGCATTTTTTTTTTGGTTATGATTTATGAATCATAATATTCATAATTTGTTGTGTGCATGACAAAATGTTTTCAGCTAATTAATATTTAGGACGCAAGCCTATTGCAATTAACCAAACATTTCCAGATATTATACTGAGAATTTCTAAACAAAAAATAAACAACATATTCGCCGATCTAAGATCTGAACCTCATGATTGATATTCGTAAATATATGTAGTTGGTATAATATTATAAGTATTTCTTCTGGATCGAGGCTATGAATCACAAAACATAATCTATTTATTTCTCAATTTACGAATAAAAAATTAGTTAAAACTTAGGTAACTCGGTACCTACATTTAAGAAATGTATTTATAAAAGCATACTTTAATGATATCTTTTATTTGAATAATTTTCACAACAGCATTACATTGTAAGGTATGCCCATATTATATGTAACGTTGATGCATCGATGTACTCTATACAAACTCTATATAACCATGTAATCGATTGAATAAATGCAGTCATCATACAGATCTCGAACCTTTCATTTATCTCCTACACCCAACCGTATATGGCGACCCTGCCAGCGGGCAGCTATCTGCTGCGTTAGCAAATTCTTGTGTCCACGGCCCACGCGCTGTAAGATAAGTCGAACAATATGGGCACTTGCAATACTTTCTTCGTTCATGTTTCTCGTGTTGTACAACATCATAAATATTTTTGTGTTTGCTATAATGGGTTCCACAAATACTAAAGAAGAATTAGTCCTGGCGCAAGATGCCGCAGGAAATGCGAGCAATAGCGGAATTGGTGAGCTCCAGCACCATGCGAGTATCACAAACATCATACTTATTGTCATAACTGTGTTTTTGGCAATAACATTGGGATATTTTGCCCTGAAGAATTATAGAAAATGCCACAGAACGTGGATAACAGAGGAGATACACAGGCATTCTTTTAGGAAGTCAAGGTCGATGTATTATCGCCGTCCCCGCGATATCGAGGCAGCTGCAAGCGTAAATAAGGAGTCCGGGGTAATAAATGCATAAAGTAAAGAGCCGGGTCTCTCTTTTTTTTTTTTTTTGGGATTTTATGACCTGGTAACTGGACCTTTAGGTCAAATCTTATTTTATTTTAACGGACACTGCACATTCACTTAATTTTTAAATTGTTTTAACAGTATTTTTAATGTATTTATATATCGGTTTGTAAGTATTTTTGTCTTTCAATAACTTTTCGAGTGGCGGCGGGCGGGAGAAAGAATCGCACTTAATGTTCACTTCACTGAGTTCACTAGCCAACACTAATCTGTCAAGCAGGAAGTTTTGACAGTCAAAGATAAGGTGTGCAACGGTTCCTTGAGTTCCTTCTTGAGATTCA
Source organism: Euclidia mi (assembly GCA_944739405.2). NCBI lineage: Eukaryota > Metazoa > Arthropoda > Insecta > Lepidoptera > Erebidae > Euclidia > Euclidia mi. The sequence continues at coordinate 50,786 of CALYKY020000091.1, forward strand.
CAATGTGGGCATGTATTGCTTGTAATAATGCCAAGTCTAGCAAGGTGTGACGGAGCAGTATTATGGCCAAAGCGCCATCTATTTATCGTAGTGATAAAGTCTCGGCTGGCTTCCTTCAATCTATTGTACCAGGGTCTAACAGGTAATTCTTCTTGTATACGGCCGTAAAATTTTCCTTTAGTGTCTTGGTCTTTCTTCCACAATTCTAACCATAAGTTACAAACATTTTCATTAATACATTGCAAGAAGTCAGTCATAGGAATGTCCATTGCATTTCTAACATCAATAGCATTACTACCTTCATATGCGGTTTTATCAACTATTTCATTGCCATAGATACCTCGGTGTGAAGGTACCCACAGAAAAGCAATGCTTTTGTGCTTGAGGTAATATTGATAAATTATTTCTTTGATGAAATATAGAATATAATTTGTCTCAAAAGAAACTGTAAGGTTAGTTAAGGCTTTAATCAAACTCAGTGAATCAGAAACAATCAAAAAGTATTTGCTATTGTTAATTTGGCGAATATGTTTTAATGCCTGATAAACCGCATATGCCTCTGCAGTGAATATGGTGCATGTATTGTGTAGAACAAAGCTTTGAGAGAATTGAATTTGTGGATCATATATAGCAGCACGCACATAATCACTTCCTTTACTGCCATCAGTGTAAATAACATAATAATTCTTATTATCTGCCATAAACTGTAACATATCTAAATTGTTATTGATGGGATTTTGCAATTCTTTGACAGGATGTGTGATACACTGATAAGAGAAGGAGTAACATGGCCATGGGCATTGTTTTCTAATACCAGTAAAACTGTTTTCTGTTTCCAGCAATATTTTGGACAATGTTGGGGATTTACCATTTAAGAGAATCTCGCCTGTTGTTAGAGGTCCAGGATTTCTACATACAGAAGGTACTATTTTGTTTATTATTTTCTTGTTATCTGCAGCAATTAATTTAAGACAGAATCTCTCTGCAAGTAGAATGCGTCTCAAAATTAGGGGCATTATTTTAGTCTCCACTTCCATGGCCCTTATGGGAGTAGAGCACATTGCACCAGAAATTGTTCTCAAAGCCTTGTTCTGCAATAGATCTAGTTTATTTACATGAGTACTATTTATATACACTAATGAGCTATAATCAAAATGGCTTCTAACTATACTTTTATACAAAGTTGACAATATTTTCGGGTCAGCTCCCCATGTAACGCCTGCAAGACATTTTATTATATTTAATCCTTTAAGAGCATTTTTTGATATGGTTTTAATATGTTCCTCAAAGGTTAATTTCTTATCTAATACTATGCCTAAAAATTTCTTAACATTCACTGGATTTATAAATTCTCCGTTATATATTACTTTTGAATATGTGTTCTCATTTCCAAATATCATGGCACTACTTTTGGAGGGATTAATTTTTAAATGTAACACATCATTGTAATAGTGAAATATTTGGGACAATGCTCTGTTAATATTGTCTATTGCAATTTCTACATTATAATTACTACTGTACAAAACAATATCATCAGCAAACTGCAAAATATCTACATTACTATTTACAAATTTACAGATTTCACTTGTATATATATTGTACAACAAAGGAGATAGTGTAGCACCCTGCATTGTACCTTTAGATGCACATTTTGGACCATGCAATGTATTATTATGCCTTACATAAAGTGTTCTACTATCCAAAAAATTATATATCCATTTACATAGTTGACCAGGCACACCTAACCTAGACATAACTTGTACAAGTATAGCCGGATCTAGACTGTCAAAAGCACCCTGAACATCTAAAAATACACAAACAGTGTTTAACTTATTATCTTTTGCATGTTTCAGGTCTGAAATTAAGGAAGTGAAGCTGTCTGCACAACTTCGCCCTCGACGAAATCCATATTGTACATGCGGAATGATGCCGTTAGATTCCATATACCAATCCAAACGATTTTTAATCATGTTTTCAAATAGTTTACCTAGACATGAAGACAGTGATATTGGTCTATAAGAGCTGGCAAGCTCGAGAGGTTTATCTGGTTTGAGTATCGGAATGACACATTGTGTTTTCCATGATTGTGGAATACATTTACAATGCCAAAGTAAATTAAGAATATTAAGAAATATTTTTTGTGCTGATTCATCTAAATTTTTAATAGTACAATAGGGGAAATCATCTAAACCAGGTGTAGTGTCTTTCCGAGATAACAAACTCATTTTAAATTCAGACCATGTAAAAGCATCTAGCAAAAATTTTGAATTTGGATTATCATTATTTAGTTCGAAAATATTGCCTAAACTATTGATATTATTTAGATTGCTATTGTCAGATAATTTATCTAGAAATTGAGAAATAAACTCATCTTTATATGATTTATTACCAGCTCTTATACCTTTGAACATTTTTAGAAGATTCCAAATCTTACTTATAGGAGTAGTTCTATTAAAAGTGTTACATAAGCTATTCCAACATATTCTCTTTTGTTCTGATATGGTTCTTTTTTTAAGTGCATCCTTTCTTTTATAATCTAAATAGTTCTCCATAGTAGGATCACTTCTATATAGTTTCAATGCATTGTAAGAGGCAATAACACTTTTTTCACAAATGTCATTCCACCAAGGAGCTGGAGGTCTACTTTTGAAATTATTTGGTTTATTAAGTTTAGGAATTGTCATAACTTTTAAATTATCCAATCGAGAACAAAAATTATTATAGGTTGAAATAGGATCATATAATTTTAGAACTAAATCATTAAATATTGTTTTAGAAATAGTTTTAAACTTTTTCCAATCTGCTTTGTTATATATAAACCTATCAACAGGAGGATTAATATAATATTTATCTATATGCAGTGAAATCTCTGTTATTGTTGGGTAGTGATAGCTGCCCATGGCATCATCATGTACAGACCACTCGCATATTGATGCGAGGTTAGCACTAATAAAGCTTACATCAATTGCAGACGGATTTCGTCTCGGGTTGTTAACAGTTGTAAAACTACCATCATTTAATATACATAAATCCAAGTCATCAATGATATTAAATAAATCCTGACCTCTGCTCTTAGTGGATAGACAACCAAAAGCGATGTGGTGTGCATTAAAGTCACCACTGACAAATATAGGCTTTGGAAGATCATTGATAATATTACGTAATCTATTGATCCGTATATGTCTACTAGAAGGAGGACAGTATACACAAAGAATAGTCAAGCTACCATGCACCGTAGATAAGGACAGAGCTACAGTTTGAATTTGTTCATAAAATCTAGTGTTTAAAACTTTGTACTTTAAATATGGCTTAATTAGTATTGCTACACCATTATGAGTATTTTTAGAATTTTTATTATAAATATTATATCCAGGTATTCTAAAACTATTGTCTTTAAACCATGTTTCGTTAAGTAAGCAAATGTCAATATGTTGTTTTTGTAAGAATTCAATCAGTAAGGGTTTTTTATTTTTAGCACTTTGAATGTTATACTGAGCAATACGTAGCTTAGACAGTGTATGACTTGGATCCATTACTTGAGGTTTTTAATAAGTGTTTCCCTAATGGTATTTACAGTGGTAGGCGTATTATCGCCCTTATTACCCAGTTCCACCAACGTCTGTACCAGGGCCTTAAGTACATCGTTGTTGGCAACTATTTGGGCTTTGATGTCTACTTTAGGAGAGACATCTCTAGAGTTATTTACACTATGTACAGTATTATTTACAGATGTATTTACAGACTTATTTACAGATGTATGTACAGACTTATTTACAGATTTATTTACAGTGTTAATTGGTTTCATTTTTGGAGGTGGCAAGGGTGGAAATTCAGTGTTATCACTTGAGTGTTGTTTTGTGAATGTAGCACTTGCATATGTTATCTTATTTTTCTTTTCTAATATTTTATTTAACTTAATTGGACATAATCTCGAAATTGCAAGATGAGGCCCGCTGCAATTGCAACAGCAGATCTCTGTTGGTCTATCACATTCTTTATATAAATGCTCACCTCCACAAATGGAACATCTTTGTTTGCCATTACATATCCTAGCGGAGTGGTTAAATTTAAAGCATCGGAAACATTGCTGTAATGGGGGTATATATTCGAAAACTCGGTATGAAAACAAATCGTATTGTACATTGTCTGGGAGAATATTCGATAGAAAAGTAATGCTAACTGTTTGTAATGGTACTCGCTCTTGTCCTACCTTCTTTGTGAATCTTCTTATAGCTATTATTTCATAAATTGATGATAATTTTGTGTATAGTTCTTTGTTCGAAATGTTTGCTGGTACAAATCTAATTATGCCTGTTTTTTCTATTTGCGCAGCCGGAATAAATGCTTTCAAGCCATGTTTGTTATGAAAAGCACTGTTGTTGATAAAGTTATTGGCCGTATTATACTGTTTAAATATGACTGCTATTTTATTTCCGTTGATTCTCTGTATAGCCGTCACTCCTTTTATCTCACTTGAAAATATGTGATTGAGATAGATAGGGCTCTTATTGCCTATTCTATCTTTATTGTTTGTAGCTTCGATAAACACTTTAAAATCTGTGCAAGTTGCATTTTCTGGGTAAAGTCTTTTATAGTCTGGTTTTGTATAAGGTATATAGTCATAATTCTCACCGCCGCCGCCATTACCACAGTCCTTCTCTGTCCCGCCGTCTCCAGCCTCAGGCCGAGGACGTTTATGTGAGGTGGGCGGGTTATCCCCGCCCCCCTCATTTCCCACCATTTCCACGGGTTTGCACACCTATCACTATTGTTTTGGATCAACTTTTAAGCAAAAACCACCGAATATTTAGTAAAAAATTAAAATTGAAAAATTTTCTTATCCGCGCTTTCTTAAGGTTCCCGCCAGAATCCGCCGGGTCTCTCCATGATGGAAAATAGTGCGGTGCGGTCAATCGAAATTATGCGGAAATATCATAAAAGGTGCGGTAAATAGTTGTGTCGGTTTCTATATTATGGTGTATTTAGTGCGGAATCGTTATCAATAATAATCGGTAAATAAAACCAGTACGCGTTAATCTGCAAAACTATGGAGGTGCTTGGACAATAATTTAGAGACTTTAATATTTTTGTTTTAAGCAGTACTATTGTCTTATTTCAAGTACAAGAGGTATGTATTTACTATTTTATTCAATAAATTAGGTACTTGTAGAATATACTTGTTGCTGTCAAAGTTATAAATTCCTATGGCTGAAAAACTGAGTGAAATATACAATGAATTATTAGAATTACGAAAGTACTTAATCAAAATTGGCCCTAGTAGAAGGAAGGGTAAGATTATTGTTGTTAAATTAGAAGAAGCAGATACTTTATATAAAAAATTTAGTTCTTGTTTAGAGTCGATAGAGACATCTAAAACCAAATTTAAAGAGGAAGATTTGTTCTTTATTAATAAGATTAGTAAAGATATTAACATTTTATATAAGGGTATATTAGATTTATGTACTGAGACATCGTGTTCAGGAAATTTAGAAGAAAATAAGTTAGGAATAATGGAGAAGTTCAATATAAAAATAGCTTTGAGCTTATTGCCAGTTGCATCAGATGATGAATCAAGTATAAAGCAGTTAATACGAGGGTCAAACTGAAAGTTCTTAGAACTGGCCACTTATAAACAATATAATAAAAAAAATATTCTAAAATTTGAAAATAGAACTCTTTGCCAATATTACTGAGTATATATTTCATTCATTTGTCATTTGTTTTACGATTTGGCGGCAAATTGAAAATTGTCTGTGTCACGTCAACATGAATTTAACACGAGAAAATTTTCGTGCAATGATTTTTTATGACTTTCGATGTCATTTTAGTCAACAAGATAGTTATGATAGACTACGATTGGCCTTTCACGATGAAGCCCCATCTCGTGCGACTGTTTACAACTGGTTTAATGAGTTTAAACGTGGTCGCACTAATCTCACTGATGATGTACGTGAGGGACGGCCTTCTACGGCGACGACTGAAAATAACATCTGTGTTGTGCGGCGTATGTTAGAGACTGACAAAAGAGTGACCTATCAGCATATTCGGACAAGCTTAGGCATCGTTATGAGTCAAGTGCACAAAATCCTCCACGAACATTTAGCGGTCAGGAAGCTTTGCGCCCGGTGGATACCTCATAATTTGACTAAGGCTCAAAAACTCCATCGTGTGGATTGGTGCCGTAAAATGATTGAAAGATTTAACGGAGGTGACTCAAATGCTGTGTTCGACATACTAACAGGTGACGAAAGCTGGATTTACTGTTATGATCCTGAAACCAAAAGACAATCTGCTCAGTGGGTGTTTCCTTTCGAGGAGTTGCCAACTAAAGTGAAGAGAGATCGAAGTGCGGGAAAAAAAATGGTGGCCTCGTTTTTTGGAAGGATAGGTCATTTCGCAACAATTGTGTTAGAGGATCAAAAAACAGTTTCTGCAGAATGGTACACTACCAATTGTTTGCCACTTGTCTTGGAAAAAGTTCGAGAGAAACGACCTCGCAGTAGGATCCTCCTTCACCACGACAACGCCTCGTCGCACACCGCCAAGCGAACGATCGACTATTTGGCGACATCAAACGTTGAATTATTGGGTCACCCGCCGTATAGCCCCGACCTCGCGCCTTGTGATTTTTATTTATTTCCAAAAATTAAAGAAAAACTTAAAGGAAAGCGGTTTATGAATGCTGAAGAAGCGGTGGCTGCGTATCGCGATGCCATTGAAGAGACCCCTAAGGACGAGTGGGCAAAGTGCTTTTCCCAGTGGTTCCATCGCATGCAGCGGTGTATTGACGTCAATGGACAATATTTTGAAAAGATATAATAAAACTAATAACTGGCTAAAGTAATCAGTTTTTGATTTTCTAAGAACTTTCAGTTTGACCCTCGTAGATGGTATAAGTTATTATAAATCTGAAATTGATGCGGACTCTCAGAAAAAGCTTATTGATTTCGTATTAAAAAACAGGCTTTCTCAGACAGCTAAGCTTAAGTTATCGTCTAATTATGATAATGTTGATTCACTTATCAAGGACATGCGAATTCGACTGTTACCCAGAAAATCGGCAACGGCTATTCAGCGTCGGTTGTATAATCATAAGCAAAATAATTTGAGTATAGATGAATATGGCAAACAAATTGCAGAAATGTTTGCAGATCTGACGATCACACAAGCTGAGGGCTGCGATCTTAATATTCAGAGTTTAAGGTCTTTGAATGAAAAACAGGCAATAAAATCTTTTGCAGAAGGCCTTAGAAATCGTCGCCTAAGCACTATTATATCCGCAAGGAATTATGACACCTTGAAGGACGCTGTACAGGGTGCGATTGATGAAGATATTGCTTCCACGGTAACTTCTAGCGAAATAATGACCATTAATCGTTATACTAATTCACATTCCAGGAATTTTCCTCGGCGTTCGAGCAACACTCACTTTCAGCAGCGAATGCATGCTGGTCGAGGGAGGTACCAGCGAGGTTCTCCTAGGCAACAGGGCAATACTCCAGCGCAATATCAGCGAGGTCAGACGAATACCTCGCGCGGGACTAGAACCTTCTATGGTAATCGAGGTAGGTCCAACTTTAATCCATTCAGAGGTCAAAGGGGTACTACGAGGCACGTACATACTTTGACAAGTTCAAGCTCTCATCCTCGTGATGAATCTGAAAATAGGAATCAGTTTTTTCGAGACTAATAGCATCATATCATCTTGTGGTAATTCTTGTTATGTTAAGTTACGTAGTCATAAGTATATTTACACGTGTCTTATTGATACAGGCGCATCGATTTCAGTCGTGAGTCATAAGCATGTACTTGCGCAAAATCTTCCTATCTCTAAGCAGAATACAGTTGTCAGCGGTATCGGAGGCAAAGTCCGTACCATTGGATATGTTTATTTAGACTTACTTCTCGGGTGTCATGTTGTAACTCACAAGTTTTATGTTTTGAATTCCTTACCTCCTAAGGCGAGTGCAATAATTGGGTACGACTTTTTAAACAAATAGAAGTCGGTTCTAAATGTTAATCATAAAACATTAACTTTATGGAACAATAATATTAAAGTGATATTACCCTTAACTAAAAACAGTAATACGCATTCTTCATGTTTTAGCAGTAATAAAGTACATTTGCCTGAAAGGTCGGAATCTGTGCATTTTATACATACTTCCGTTACAGAAGAGAGCGTTATTTGCGCATCAGAACTGCGTAAAGGGGTTTTCATAGCTAGTGCATTAGTTAATCCCGTAGACGGAAAAATACCTATCCGAATATTAAATACTACTGAATCAGCTTTAACCTTGCACGACATTAAACCAATTATTCAGAGTGCAAAAGAATATGTTTGTTGTTCATTTGACAAAGCCATTAATGATTCTAATCGAGTTAAAAAATTATTTTCATTGCTGTATCTGAACCATTTAAATAAAGAAGAACAGATATCATTAGAAAATTTATGTGCAAAGTACTCTGATATATTTTACCTACCAGGTGATAAGTTGACAACTAGTAACATTTATAAACATTCCATAACTTTAAAACCGAACATTTCTCCAGTGTATACGAAACCATATAGAGTACCGCATTCACAGAAAAATGAAATTAAGAAACAAATAGATCATATGCTCGAGCAAAGTATTATTGAGCCTTGCAACAGTGAGTGGTCAAGTCCTGTCCTTCTAGTACCAAAAAAGACTGATAAAAATAATGAAAAGAAATGGCGGTTAGTGATTGACTACCGTAAACTCAATAATTGTATTCATGAAGACAAATTTCCATTACCTAACATTACAGAAATTTTAGACTCTTTATCTGGCTGTCTTTATTTTAGCCATTTAGATTTAAATTCAGGATTTTATAATGTAGAATTGGATGCATCTAGTCGAAAATATACAGCATTCTGCTCTGGACAGTACCAGATGACCCGCATGCCTATGGGCCTCAAGACTAGCCCCGGTGCCTTCTCTAGGATGATGACCATGGCCATGGCAGAATTAAATTATGAAAAATGTTTAGTGTATCAGGACGATTTAGTTTGCTTTAGCCGAAATTTAAATAGTCATATAGAAAACCTTCAAGATATATTTGAAAGATTGAGGAAAGTAAATCTTAAATTAAATCCCAATAAATGTGATTTTCTAAAAAAACAAATACTTTATTTGGGTCATGCAGTGTCAAGCGCCGGTGTCTCACCCGATCTCGAAAAAATTAATAGAATTAAAAACTATCCTGTTCCTAAAACAACTGATGAAGTAAAAAGATTTATTGCTTTTGCAAATTACTACAGGAAATGTATACCCAATTTTGCTGATAAAGCTCATTATTTAAATATGTTAAGTAGGAAAAATGCTAAGTTTATTTGGGACGAAAATTGTCAGAAGTCTTTTGAAACATTAAAATTAAACCTAATGTCACCACCTGTTTTACAATATCCTGATTTATCCAATCAAAATCAATTTGTTTTACATACTGACGCTTCAGGCTATGGATTAGGAGCCGTTTTATCAAATTCTGATGGTCGACCAGTTGTGTACGCCAGTAGAAGCCTAAATAAAGCTGAGAAGAATTACCCGACCATCGAAAAGGAATTGTTGGCTATAGTTTGGTCTGTTAAACACTTTAGGCCATATTTATATGGTCGAAAATTTAAAATAGTAACCGACCATAAACCATTAATTTACTTATTTAACATGAAGGACCCATCGAGCAGGTTACTTAAATTTAGACTTGTACTTGAAGAGTATGACTTTATTATTGAATATATTAAAGGCAAAGAGAATGCGGCTGCAGACGCATTGTCTCGCTTAACTATATCCTCAAATGAACTTAAGGAAATGAATCAATGCGTGCGCGTTATGACGCGTGCACAGAAAAGGCAATTAGAATATACGAATTCTTCGGATGAAATTGTTCCAACTGACAAAAGGCCTGATCAACCTAAAGTCGTTGAAACTAATTTCAAGCCCAAAAATTCGGTAGAGCTTAGATTTATAGACACTAGTAGGTTAGAGAAGTTAAGAAAAGATAACGAAATAACCTTTGAAACAAATACGTTCATATATATATCTGATTTATTATCGATATTTATAAATCCAGCTACTCAATCACAAATGACGCGAGCCGCATTTGCGAGAGAGCTGAGCGATTTTTGTAATCAAATAAATGTAGAAGAAGTATACTTCATCAAAAATAAAAATAATTATATTTTTGTAGATAATATTTTTTTGGCCCGGGCTGGAAACAGATATTAAGGCTGGTTTTAGTCTTACGCTGACGGCACGCGCACCGTCAGCGCTGATGGCCGAGATATATGAACTTCTAGAAAGCGTTTTTGAATGACGCGTAGCTATCAGCGCGCATGGTGGTCAGCGCTGATAGCTACGCAGACGTACGCGTCGCGCGTCGGCCCCGCGTAGCTGTCAGCGCTGACGATCGCTCGAGCGCCTCTGCTTTCAGTGAGCGTTTTAGTGTCGAGCGGAGCGGATGTCATCAGCGCGTACAGTCATGGCGAATCGCGAAGTGGATACAGGTCGAGTTATCGATGAGTCGTTCAATCGGTGGTATAGGCACGTTTCGTAGGCTGCAATGGACCAGTTTTTCCTGTATCTTTGCCAGTAATTTGTCAAAAGTTCTATTTGACATTCGAAAGTAATTAAAGAATTTACTCTTGTCAGCCCTCAAAGAGTCATATAACAAGACAAAGTCTCCTGCAACGGCTCTCTGCTCAATCAATGGATGAACATGGTCGCCGATTTCTATTTTTTTGGGATAGATAATACAAAGCAGCAATAATTAATACACTCCGTATTTTGATCATCGACTGTACAGTAAGGCGGTCAGTACGACATTAAAACGAGCCACGCTGAGCCTCAGCGCTGACAAACTACGCGCTGAGCTGTGAGCGCTGAGGGTGAGCGTGAGACTAAAATCAGCCTAAGAATTTTGTGAAAAAATGTCCTAAATGCCAAAAGCAAAAATATACGGTTATTGTTAAAGAACCAATGACCATCACTTCTACTGCTCATGAAGCATTTGAAAAAATATTTTTAGATCTTGTAGGTCCTCTCGATAGAGATGAAAATAATTTTAATTTTATATTAACCCTAGAATATGAATTGACAAAATATGTATGTGCATACCCATTGACTTCCAAAACAGCTGCTGAGGTCGCGCGAACATTTGTTAATAATTTTATTCTGCAACACGGAGTCCCGAAAGAGATAGCAACAGACAGAGGTGCTGAATTTATGGCGGACACCATGCAAAAGGTTTGTGAGATATTAAATATTAATAAACTTAACTCTACAGCATACCATCACCAAAGCATCGGTGCATTAGAAAACTCTCATAAGAGTTTGGGTGCATTTTTACGCATACAAGTTGACGGTAAGCCCGAAACTTGGAGTACATGGCTACCACTTTGGTGCTTTGCCTATAATAATTCCGTTCATACGTCAACAAATTTTACACCATTTGAGCTTGTCTATGGTAAAAAATGTAATTTGCCTACGAACTTAACTAATAGAATAGATCCACTGTATAACCACGATAACTACCCGTTAGAACTCAAATATCGTTTACAAGTATCACAAGCAGAAGCACGAAACAACCTTTTACTAAGTAAACACGCTTTAAAAAGTAGGTATGATAGGTATACTAATCCGGTTTGTTATAAACCTAACGATATGATATTAATTAAAAATGAAACTGGCAACAAGCTCACAAGCTTATACTCTGGTCCCTATAAAGTGATAAGAGATCTATCACCTAATGTTGAAGTAAATATAAATGGTAAAATTGACTTGGTTCACAAGAATAGAACAAAACCATTTTTCTTTCGCAAGTAGAGCATAATTCATGTTACTAAAATATCAAGTAGCGAACTTTATTTACATATCATGTATTCAGTACATAAAGCAATAACTATGCTCAGTGTATTTTTGATAGTCATTTAAGACGTGTTAGATAATAGGTTCAACGTTCTGCATTAAATATACTAATTAATATTGTTACCTGTAATATGTTTTTTACTATACCTATGCATAACAATAGTTATTTGTGCAACAAAAGAGCAAAGTTGTTTTTTGTTTCGAGTGCTGATTTTGAGTCCCGAGCAAGCGAAGGATTCTATGATTGATTCACGAGCGTAGCGAGTGAATCAAAGTTAGAACCCTGAGCGTGGTGAGGGACTCAACAGCACGAGGTACAAAAAACTTTGCTCTCGTGTAGCACACATAACTTTTCACCATTGCAGTGAGAACACATACCTATTACTCAGGAGACATAGAAATGAACAGGAATAGATAGAATTCTGCATAATCACTTGTTGATTTAACGCTAGTTTCACTCATCTTTTTAGATTATTTTATATATTAATATAATTTAACACGTTACGCTATACCTACTGTATCAGCATCAGCGAAATGTTTATTCCCGCTACTTTTTTAAATCGCGTTTTAATACAGCGTCCCTGATGTTTATTTTTCAAATGTTTCATTGTTGTAATTCTAAATAAAAATGTATTGGTTAAATACTAATTTTATACTATTAATTAAACTTATTTTTATTAAAATCCAATAATAAATTAAACATGTAAACAATAACATATAAAAAAAGTAATTTCTTTGTTACAAATATCTTTTTTTTTTGCGTTGCCGTAGGTGTTTTCTTTGAGGTCGAATTCCAAACTCGAATTTCGAATTCGAAGGGGTTTGTTTTTTCACTCACTTTTTATATGCATGTGAAAGAGACAGAGCACAGTAAAATTCGAATGTTTCAAATTTGTGGCTGAACAATGTCAATTCGTGGCACTGAAGATTGCAAAATTAAAAAGCTACTTTGCCTCACGCTCGAATCAAAATCGCGGTTTTGTTCACTGTTGTCTCGCAGCAAAAGCGGCATGTTTGAGCTGCTGTGGTGAAAATGTATTTTGTTAAACGTATAAAACTATATTTTACACTGTTAAATGATATTTTGTATTTTAGTTATTAGTTAATCTCTTAAAGGTGAGATATTATATTCCTTTGTATTTTATTACTTTTTTCTTTATAACCAAG